>BHDV01018977.1:0-90663 GCA_005406045.1 Adoxophyes honmai
GCAAATGTTCAATGAGCTAACGTGGCCAACCGCCTTAAGTAAAATTCAGTAGGCTCCCGATGCCGTCACAAAATTCTGAATTCCAACTGTAAAAGAAGAAATCCAGACATGCATAGTGAGATTCAGGACTAGAATAAAACCGGCCAAGTGCGAGTCGGACTCGCGCACGAAGGGTTCCGTACCAAAAACAAACACGTTTTTTGTATGCAAGCCCGCGAGACTCACTCATGTTGAAAATTTAACGGATTACTCACGTTCATTAAATCGAGTTTAGCTCGACATGTTTCGGACTAATTCGTAGCCCTTCATCTAGGAGCCGCGGCGGCTGCTGCAGCCAAGCGTGAACTGCGCGCCTCCGCTCTCTTCGCACGACTCGCACTCAGTCAAAACTACAAAGTCACAGTCTCATCCGTGAAGTGTCGATTTTAGAATAACATTTCTTCCGTGGACGTCGTAAAAGGCGACCGTTAATTTATTACCCACTGAAATCACAACACCAATTTCTTAAAAATTTTATGTCCTACGAATACTCCTCAGTTGTGATGCAAGCAAAGCGTGACAATTTGACAACGCGTCTAAATCATAACTCAGGAGTGACGCGCGCTAATTCTCAAGTCAGCAGGCCATGTCACATTAGAATCAGTCACATGTAATGGAACGTTATTGGACCTTAGGCATGAGATAGTTCTGCCTCAAATACTGAGGTTAATAAGCAACGGGCGAGGGAATATTTTAGAATTCGCTTGCGTGAGGATTAGTGTTGGGTGTTGAGAGTAGAACAAGCATTTGGTGATTTATTAACTCTATCTAGTCGAATTTAATTTTGTCTGATGTATTTTCGCTTGTGGACTCGCTGTCTGTAAATAAATCCATACATATATACATACCATCGCGAACAGGGATTGTTGAGCCACTTACCTATGTTTGTAACTTGGTCGTGTAATATCAATCCAATAGTTGACATCTAGTCCGTCACATCGGTCATTGATTACACGTCTAAATTGCGAACAGTGGCAAGTGTCTCAACAATCCCGGTTCGTGACTGTACATAGAATACGATGACGCCTATGTTCCCAAATGTGGAAGGCAAAGCTCACGAAACGTGAGATAGACAAAACCATGCCTTTTTCACAATTCGTAGCTAATTCTACCATAATTTTAGGTTTAAGAACAAACGGAATGGGTATAATAGCGACTGGTTGCTAGCCTATCGCCTAAAGCATACTCCAACCTACGTCCTTTGTCGTCTCTTACGATATCCACAAAAAAAACTGGAGAGCACCAACCCGACACTACACTGGACAGTATATCATAGACAATAATTTCAATAATGCTCGCTACAACTATGCAAAGCGATCGTACTCTTAATAATAGACTCTTATTTCTCGAGTCAACGCCATCTACAGCGATATCGAGTCACCAGCAGGCGATGCGCTTATTGCTCCCAACTAAACAAGCCAGCTACAAGCGAAAACTCGTTGAAGCGACATTATATACACTTGACAAATACAGACTCCAGCGTCGTTGCAAGCCAATTCACCAAATTTTGTGCATTGCATGTAGTCGATAAATTTTCACACGCGACTCTCTTGCCAATAGCAAGCAATAAATGCTCTGAATGCTAGGCGGTGAACTTTGACCTGAACATATTTAGAGCGATTTATAAAAGCCGGCGCTCTATAGAATTCAGACTTAGCTGCATTACCTTATAGAGTGCATTCGAATTCCACTGAAACTTTGATTGCACTTCCACGTATTGCGGTTACGAGTGCTGGGTCTGGTTGTGATTAATTGCAAGCAAAACAAAGCTGAAATATTTTCGAAAAATCTTTCATCTCGCCTTGAACATCGGCAGCAAATTAAGTAATGGACTCGTCCAAAGATACGGCGATATAACATGTCGTCCCACCTTTGCCGTGTTTTACGACGAAAAAGTTACCGTCAGAATGTTCAGCCTCAGGTGTAAAATTATTTCGCTATCTCTCTGAACTCTTGATTTCACAAGTCGTAAAATTTTTACTCTAGAGATTTTATCGCGGTCCTCGTTCTAAAATAAGCTGAAATACTGTCGCTTACGTCTTTCGTGTCGAGATGGCTATCATTGTAGTGCATGCTTTCAGAGCACCTGTTGGAGTCTTATTTATAACACGGGGTGTGTATGATCCATAAATAAAATTACAGTTTCTCGGTATTTCAATATCAGATAACTTTCTAGCTGTTCATTAGTTCTTCAGGTATCATTAACAAGATTTGGAACTCCACGAGCTTCCCGAACTTTACTCATTTTACACAAAACTATACTGGTACAAATTCTGAAGCAATTACCTCACGCGTGTATCTAAAGAAAATTATATTTCCCTATGAATATGACGTTTGAACCAGGCGCGTGATTGAAATAAATTTATTTATGCCGCTCGTAGTTTAAAATCAGACCGCCTCGGCACATTAATACGATGACGAAAGAGTACGGAAATAATTAGAGGCGCTTTATCCAAGCAGATCGCATTCAGCACCGCATAATGAATGGCGCGGCACGGTGCGGCCGGAGAATGCCGCACGGCCTCTCGCCAGGGGCCCGTTTCACAACAGATATTAGTCTAACATTACTAGTGCGGTCCCCTTCGTTTCCCATACAAAACATGAGACAAAACACCAATAATGTTAGAGTAATATCTTTTGAGAAAGAGGCCTCTAGTCTGATCGCCGTTTCGCTCGACCTTTTACCCACCTTTTTACCATTTCCATGACAATCGTAAACATCTAACTGTTCTCTAAACGGTCAATCCGTCTAATTTCACTCACTTTTCGTTTTATTACAGACACAATGGCAGAGCTAATTGATAGTCAGCAAAACTAAGCATGCGTAGTCAATATTTCGACTATAACGAACAAGAGCCGTTCCGAGAGCCAAAACCTTGCAGGCTTTATCCTTCAGCTTTGTCACAAACGTTTCCAAACCGCAACAGCATTCGATACGCGAAAAGTAAAAAAATATTAAAATTTTCCGAACGATCGCAATCCTGGCTATCGGTATCAAAGCACGTCCAATCAAACCGAGGCGTGACACTGAATCAGGACCTTTTCGATTTTGTGAATGGCCTCGCTAACTTATCGCCTCTTTATTTGCTGATTGCTGTTTGACACCTCAGCCGCGAGGCGGGGCCCAATTCGGTTGGCATTTTTATTTAATTAACTTCAACTGTAACGTTCGCGGCGCGAGCAACAATGATGACTAATTTACGCGCAGTTCCAGTTGCGCCTTTATTTTTCGTTTCTATTAAACGCTGGTTGGATTTTCATAACTGGAATTAATTTGTTTCCGCGTCCCATAAAAATGCCGTTTATTTATCATGAAAATATTTTCACTTTGCTAATGAATCTGCATAAACTTCGTATGTCTAATTGAAAATGCAACTGGCTGAATAGGATCGCAGCGAAGTTGAATACGCTCCTAGGAGACCCGGGCGGTAGATAAGGCTATAATAATTCTTCGGGAAATGTCATGAAAGTTCATAACTGATAAAAGTTGGGACCCTTTTCTGAAATTTTAATAGAGATTTAATTTTCGCAAGTGCCCTAACTGGCGCCGATAAGGGAACTAGCGCCGCGCCGTTATCCCGTCACCCGAGCCTTAAACAATAGCCGAGATAACTTACGCTGAAGCCTTGATCTTGCTACCAATTTGACTTTAAACTTTTGATTGCGATAAAAAAAACTTTGTAACATTTACGACGTAGCTACTGGAACACCCTTAATACCGTTCTAGAAACTTCTGAATTTTCAAACTTTTTAGACCACAATAGTTTTTGTGTGGTATCGAGTTAAGAATAACACACCTCTCCATCATAAGAGATCATAATTAAGGAAAATGGGTAAAGGTATAAGTGATACATTAGCAACCTGTCACTGTTTTCACTCTTGTATCTAATAGATAAACATATCATGCCTGCGTTTTCTGGTAGAGTAGGCAGAGCACACGAAACTTCATACCTTCTTTGGGAATTCAGGCGTGGTGTATGTAGGATAAATGATGATGACGATGATGCATGGACAATAGAATATAACCATGTAGAATTTGACCACGGTCGCTGTAACGCGGCCGAAACGTCGAGAAGGTAAATAAAATTCGCGATTAAGTCCCGCGTTCATACATATAAACATGTAGAATTTATCATATAAAAATTCTTTACATTCGCCGCGTGGGGTGAAGTACGGTAACTGATAGGTTCGATGGTTCTGTAGGTACTTAAAATCTTCCCTCATGCAAGTTTGTAATTGAAAAAGTTACGGACGATTTTCAGTGAGCCTTTTTATTTGCTTTACAATTTCGTTTCGTTCGACCAGAATGGTGCAGGCGCGGTTTTTATATCCGGTTTTTATGTAGGTACGTAGTACAAAATTAAAGATTGGATTTATTATTTTAAACTTTCATGAAGATTGACAGCAGTTTTAAACCTTGAGGTATCGTAAGACTCACTCGTAGAGCACATCGAGAGCAATGCAATACAGCGATGATAGGTCACGAATTGTGCCGAAACATGTCGAACTAATCTTTGTATGAAGACGTCAGTGTATCCGTTTTGTTTCACTCCTAGAAACAGTTCTTTAAAGATATTGATTTGTTTATAGTTGTACACCATCGTATTTTAAAATTGGATGTCATAAAAGGCGACTAACGAAATAGGTTTAAGTAGGAGTATGCTTTAGGCGACAGGCTAGCAACCTGTCACTATTATACCTCTTTCATCTGTTTTTAAACGTAAATTGATCATGGTTATTTGTATAATAAATAATCATGTATTATTTCGTGTGCTCTTCATATGCCGTTTGGGAACTTAAGCGTGATTGTATTTAAATATTATAAACACATGTAACGCTATTTAACGTAACAAGGAGACAGAATCAATATTTTCACTGAATAAAACCCACCCCGTGCCTACGTCCCGATACTTTCTTACTATCAATTTCAAAAACTTTCCCATCGTACGAAGCTACCAAGCTTCAGTTAACGCAAATTGAATTTTCCGATACGAACGTAAAAAGCTCTTTGAATTACTTACACTTTAACAGGGGTTTAAAACTAGTCAGTTTTTTTGGAGCTTAAAGTGTTAGTGAGCATACAGAATATTTTTTGTAAGGATTGTATACACATGTGGACTAGAAATGGCGAAGGATTTACAAAATCTAAAGTGATAATTATTTTGTTTGAACTGATGCGAGATTGTTTCATCATGACTATGAGTAAATTTTTGGTACGATATCGGATAGAGACTAAATTTTTTGTTCAGAATCGCGAAAGCGTCAAAAGCTGTTTTTTTTTCATATAATTCAGTGACATTATTCCGTTATTCAGACAGAAAAAAACCTTGAAATAAAATTAACTCCAACCACCACAACACTGTCTAATGGTACGCGAACATCGCAGATCACAACGACACTGCCTGCCTTTTACATAGTTGTAGGCTATTTTTTAAGGTCTTGGAGTCTTATTGGTCTGGTAAAACCGCCAGTGACAATCCATTACACAATACCGCTGTGCGAGGATGTAAATTTCTAGATAAACGATTGTCGACTTTCATTTATTAAAATTATAAGGATGGTACTGTCACGTAAAGCGGTTTCAGGTTTCGGTTTATATTTCTCATGCTATACCACGATTTTATTCCGCGCGGGTGCGAAAATTAACAGTTTCCTACAAAGATTTACAGAAGCTAAAAACACGCCCAACACAAACTTGGAACAAATTTGCATTCGCGCCGTTTTTACAAAGTCTGATTCAATTCAACAATTAATATCGCGCTTATACCATGTAATTAAAGTCGGAAAAAGGTTCGTTTAACATTATAAAATTCCCATGCAATGTGTTTTACTGTTGAATCAACTAGTAACCTTACAATCGCAGCCTTAACACGCCGTGTTACGACTGAAACTCCCTAAGCTCAAGAAGTAGAAGCGTAAGTCCTTTCTTAGCCTGACTTAGTGTATAATTGAGTCATTAGTAGAAGGTAACACGAGAGGTGAGAATACGTCAAAAGGTCCATGCGATAAGTAAATGCAATTTCCTTTAAGACTATGTTAAATAACTGCATTTATTACGGTGTCTTTGCCAGGGGTAACTTCTTTGCACGACCCACGTTGCGTGATTGTAGGAGCAAGTAAATAATGAAGTCTGGTTCGTGGGAAAAGTGCATAACATCGCAGAAGGCACATTGATTTTGTAAATGGAAAATAATTTTACAAATAAATTTACGGAGTGACAAAATGTTACGCTGCAACCATTTTTAGAAACTCAATAAGGGTAATAACATTTTCAAAGAATACGGGTACCTAACTTCTTTAAAAGACTTGCGAGTTTAGCCTGACGTATTTTGGACACATTTGTAGTTCTTGCTAAGAGTATAGTATACGCTTCATTGGTATTGAAACTAATGGTGGACATGGGTAAAAAACATAACATACACGTAGATAAAAAGTAGACTTACAATACTTGATGATATTATTGAGATGTAGACGTTTTGGCGCTAGGTAAAAGGATATTCCAGGGATCCTTTATTTCATATAACAGACGAGAGTCCTTACGAACTTCAAAACATATTTATTTGGCTCTACCATATTAATGAGTCATTGTGTGGAAAGTTAAAAAAAACAGTTCGTCACATGGAAAATTAAATTCTCATTTTAAAAGCAATTACACAGAAATAAAACATTTTATGACGCCCTTGCATTTTAATGGTGACGTTTATGTATAGAACAGAATTGGTCAATGAAATATGACCCAAATAAATATATTAATTATGATTCTGACTACGTAAGGTTTTGTGTGCTCTGCTAACCCCATGCATGGTAGAGTTGCACTGTCTCTGAAGTTGAACTATCAAACGGCCGATCCCAATATTCAATGTATCGACTAATTTAGCACATTATAGATAGAAATATGACATAATCTCCTGTCATTTGCCTTTGTCACATTTTGCTTACCATTTACCTTTTCATTGCAACCACTTTTCTATTACTGAACTAGTCAATTTAACACGTTGCGAAACTGTCGATATATTGAATATTTGAATGTGCAGTTAGTGATTTGAATTCAACTAGCAAGTTTATAGCCAATCGTCGCTAAAAAGCATAAATCATTCATAGCGATCGCACGAAAATTCGATGTTTCGCGCCACTAGCGAAGCAGCTGTGCATATCTTTCGGTAGAACTATCCAATACCAGTGCAGCAAAGGTAGGAATCAGCAAAAACCGCGTCAGCGAAATCAGCGAAATGCATTGTCTATCGGCAGAGCGGAACGCGAGCCGCGTCCATCGCGACCAGAGCGTCTAGTGTGTTCAAAACTACGATGAATTTGATATCGATTTCGTTTGCGATCAACCCGGAATTGTATGGAGACGTGTCGACCGCGGCAGTTGTGCAAACGTTCCGCTGGCGGCACTGTCTCAGTTTCCATACAATTTTGCGAAAACTCGCGAACGAAATCGTTATCGACTACATGATCGTTTCGAGAACACTAGACGTACAGCGCCTGTTTTTGACCCAACAGCGCGGCTGCCGAACTTAATTGCTCTATTGTTAATTACGTAATGTTTCAACATTCACCGCATCGCTTGGTGACCAATCCACAAACCGCTATTTAACTTTTAATTTCAGGACATCAATATGATGATTCGTTTGCGGTCAACGGAAATTACCTAAACGCGAAAGTTTGATAAAACGCCGCGGTAATTTATTAGGGTTTTAGACTTGTCGTTCGAGTTGAATAATTTCGTTTTCATTGTCTCTTTACGGTTTTAAGTGTAACTTTTTAGCATTAATTCCGGCACTCTCAACGTGATCATTATTTCTATTGTTGGAATTCAATTTAGACGCCTACTTACTTCAAAGTGAGTCTGCCTCCCAATTTATCGACTGTTCAAATAAATTGGTCACGGGCAGCTGGGGATTAAGAAATCAAAACGTTTACTTTTAAACGAAAGCAGGTCGGCATTAATCATTGCGACAACTCAATCGGCAACGGAAAGTGTTTGTTTGTCTCTAAGCTGGTACATTGTTGTTCTTTCAACCCTCTAAGGTCTAAATTCAAATATATTTACACAAATTTAGATGAATTTGGGTGTGAGATATGTAGACGAGTAAGTTAGTATGATAGTAGAGGTACCTATTGGATGGATACACGTTTGCACCTGAGGTCTTGGGTTTGAAAATCAATTGTTTTTTGTTTCAATACATGACTGTGTGTAAAATTAGCTATTTCGTAAAAAAGAGAACTAAATAGGTAAGTAATTGCATAAAATTATCTAACTTTAGAACAAAGTGTCACATGAAGTGTGTTAACGCGTCTCTTTGTTGACTTGATAAGTACTCATACAATTTGGTTATTTTACTCGTACTCTGCAGTTTATGTCAATACTTACTTAATGTTTTGTCAACCAGTTTATGTTTTCACGATATGCTGTTTTTATTTTCAAAATGTGAAAATGATCAAACCGCGCCTAAACCAATCGTTTTCTATAATATTGTACCAGTTAACATTATTTTAAATCTCTCATTATTCAATCAATATGCACAACTTATTCGTTTTTTCGGGTCCGTCTTATGTTCACTTTTCTTTCAAAAACAAGATTGAAAACTTTACTCAAATAGGCTCCTAAAAGTACCGTACACGTGTGACTTTTGAACTTACTTTGGCTTAATATCTAGTCTACAGCATAGATTCACAATGACTTCATAATCGTGTAACTAAATAGACACATCAATTCACGCCGTTTTGAATCTGATTCTAAGCAGACGTGAGTGCGTACGCACATTACGACATGATAATGTTACACCACATAGCTTACAATCTATAGTACGTAATCTATCCACCAAGAATAACACAAAACTACACTTCAATAGCACCAAAATTCTACGAGAGTGGATAAAATATCAAGTAACTTTAGTGTTACCATAAACGGTGTCGGCTTTCTAATTTTACCTCTCATTTTTTTCGAGGATACTGTAAGAGGTGACCAAGGAAACAGTTTTAAGTAGGCAGGTATGCTTTAGGCGACATGCTGGCGACCAATCACTATTATACCTCTATCATTTGTTTTTTTAAACCTAAAATTACTCAAAGAGTAGCTAAGAAGCCTGAAATTGTCATGTTTGGTCTGTATAACGTTGTGCGTTTACTTCTTAACCAATTTGGGCACATCAAATCTAAAGCAATAGCCTTTTTTTTCATCGCTGTTTTGTTGCAGAAAGGTTCCATGTAAACTAATGCGCTCAGAAGAACAAAGATACAAATAGATTCGACGCTTTAATATCCGAAAAAAGAAATGTCAGCGATCTCCTTTTAGGCTTGTCTGAGTCTCACAAATGACAAATCAGCTTTGCTCCTAAAATATACGGCATTTCACACTTCAAGCTCGACCATAATTAGATAATCAATACAGAGTTGTAAATGTAATTGTTTTATTACAAACAGTTGCCCACGTTTTTTCGTCGGTGGAGGAATTAAAAAGCATTCTTATTCATTAAAGTAATTTACATCGTGTACAGGGAACTTTTTAAGCTACGGAGTAAATCATTCTAGCACGTAATTAACTATTTGTAAACAAGTTGGTGCTTTGATGTTAGATTTAGGGAAACAATTAATTGTCCGTTCAATGCCTAAAATAAAGTACTTTTCTTTCACAAATACACTAATGAAATTTTCATATTGTGCGAAGTAAGATTATTTCATAAGAGAAATGGATTCGTCATATCTCGCAATTTTATAAGATAGCTCTTCGCTATACCTACATTAGGTACACTAAGAATTATTTTGTGTAGCTAACAATTTAAGTTGTATATTTCTAAGACTCTTAAACAGCATCACTTATAAACCTACCTTAGTAGTATAGTGTGTTACAACGCAATCCCTGTCCATTGAAATCATTAGTATGTCTTTTCGCTTCACAATTTTCAAACGATGAAGAACGATCTTCCATTTTCAAAAACATTTCTGAACGATTTTATCAGCAGCCAGTTCTGTTTCCAACGTCGTATTCAAACAATGCGTTAACATTTTCCCATTTTTACGGCGCGCGTCAAGCGCTCGTTCGCGTTTTGCTAATTCGCTTAAACCACCGTTTAGCGCTAACTACGTATCCGTTTTGTACAAGTTTTCGACTCTAACAAGACTCTTGTTCTAGAGAAACTTCTTGCTGTGTCGCATCGTTTTCCTGTTCGTGCTGCGGTCCGACTTCCACGACATTTCCGATCCTTACTTTATTGTCTTTGATTTTAGCTACAGGTTATAAAGCTCAGTATCAGTTCGCTTTGTCTCTGATTTTTTTTCACCATCACATAACATGGTTTAGAACCTCTCAACTTCTTCTGCGAATGTTATGAGGACATGATTTTAACATTGTTTACTCATGGCAATAAAGTGTTTATTTTTTCTTTCTTAACTTTAAACCTAAAAAATCTACTAGAAGTAGCTAAGAAAAGTTAAATAGTCATGGTTTTTTTCTATGTAACATTCCATGGCCCCTTTCAAGCTTATTTAGGAATACAAGTGTGATGAATGTACGAGTATACATGTATGAGATAACATGTATAGTTTAGTCGAAAGTTAGACAGTCAAAATACAACCAAAAAACATCACCTACAAACTATAATCTTGTTTTTGACAATCTTATAGCAGTCGTGGTGAATAAAAATGATAAGTATCTAGTTACTTTAAATTGAATCTCGCGGTAGATCTGTGTTCAAAATTTAAGCATTGCTTTAAAAATAAGGAAAGATTAATGTTATTCATTTTTCAGGCACGTCCGTGATATTTTTAAGTTTTAATTATACTCGTACCTAATCGATTTGATCTTTGACGAGAGTGTTTGGGATTCCCGGGAAGTCTTCTGCCGTTAAAGCTATTTTCGGATTACGTTAATAGTTGTCTAAAAACCCTCGGCATTTTTATTTTTTAAGTTGGCTATTAGTACTGACTTATTATGATTCTACAAACGCTGTTCATGATTATCTCAAATAAATTCAGGTGTTGGATTGTTGTTGTTGTTGTGTTGTGTTTGATAGACAGTCATCGTTTCGTCGAAAATAATATGAATCCTTACTTCCTTACAAATCCTTACTAATATTATAAATTGGAAAGTGAGTTTGTTTGTTCCGCTTTCACACCGTAACTACTGAACCGATTGCTTTGAAATTTTGCAGACGTAAAGTTAGAAGTCCGGATTAAATAATATGAGACTTTTTATCCCGGAAACATTGACATTCCCGAAGGAAAACAAAAACATAGTTTGCCTTATGGATGGATTAGAGATGGCGCTGTGTGTCGTTTAAAACACGGTAAAATATTGCAAACGAATATAAACATGTAAATTTCTTGTGCCTTATACCGCATTATAACCGAATTCCGTGCGGGCGAAGCCGCGGGCGGAAAGCTAGTACGACATATTTTAAGTCAATTACTGACTAATTATTGGAAGCAAAATGACACTTTAATCTCAATGAAGAGACGTGAGTGTATCCGTTTTATTTTACTGTATGCAAACCTGCCAAACCCAGAGCCGATCGTACAAAAAAGGCAACTAACAGGCATAGCAGATTACTTTCACTTCTCTAACAATTCTACATACATACATCACGCCTGTATTCCCAAATGCGGGAGGCAGTGCAGGGCACACAAAACGCTATATAGTCATAACCACACTTAGTAGCCACTGATAGCATATCTTTAGGTTTTTAATTAAAAGGTTAGCAGACAAGTTGCTAGCCTGCCACTCAAAATATGTTTCCTTAGCTGCTTCGACGTCCACGGAGAAATTACATGGCATTCAAATAATTGCGGGATTCAAATAAACATCAGACGATCGACTTATCTAAGCGCTATTTCAAGCCTGCCGCAAAGTGCCGACCTTTGCCGTAGCTGTAAGCCAAGTCCTCTCGCGGACACTCGTGAGAAGTGTCCCGGCACAGCCTTTCAATACAGCCAACGTGCCCGAGATGCAAAACCACAGGCCAAAGATAGGCGTATGTTACCTACGACATCTCATCATCATAAATAATGTATAACGTCCCAGCGCGCCTGAATTATTCAACGTTGACGGCCACTTTATTAAATTTGTCGTTTTATGAAAATATTAAGCAACTCTGTATCCGCGAATACAAATTAATATGCCGCGAAATTAACATTTACAAATTAAAAGGTTTATAAAGCGCCGTTGCTCTTTAATTGTTAATCGCAAGCGCTTCAAATCGCTTATTGCATTGTTTTTCTGTTTTCATTTCGCCACAGTACTACCTGTATAATTTCAAACAATATAGTTACCGGAAAATAACTAAGCATTATTTTATTTCAGGTAGAACCGATGCGCGAACATACCCCCACTACAAAAAATCTTACCAGATGGCGAGTTTGACCTATATCAAAAGAGTCTTTTAGTCATATCATATTTCACATATTAAATCAAGTTTAGCTCGGCATATTTTGGGCCAATCCGTAGCCCGTCATCTAGGAGCCACGATGGATGTTGCCATACGTGCCACCGCTCTACATTTTTTCATTTTCAAAATCATATTTCAACTGTCTTAATTAGCCTTTACGTATTCCTCGGATCACGTCATTTGACGTTTAGTCGATGACAACCTTTCGATGTAATTTGATATCATCATCATCCTAACATACACAAACAAAATAATGATAATATTGTTTGATGGCGTACACGTAATTTGTAAGAGTGTGAAATAAAATAAAATAAAATAAATTCTAGGCAAATTTTACACACATGTAGAAAACTATTATCAAATAAAATCTACGAGGAGTTGACCAAATGCACGCCCTAAAGTCATTGCAGAATTCTAGACTTTTGGCCTTATTCGAAATATGGTTAAAGAGCAAGGCTAGACGTAATCCCGTGATCAAATTTAATTTTCGATAACAGTTCGTAATGAAACGCTACAGATTTTCTGACAGATTTAAAATACGATTTTAAACATTGAATTTAAGCTTCTGAAACGCATGTTAATCTCCAATACAAACATTCGACTTCCAAATTAATTTCATTATCAAATTTATTATTTTCCTTTAGTCACTCAAATACATGGTAAAAATGAGTTGCTTCATAGTTCAGGTCAAAAAGAAATTGTTAAGATATGAAACTTTTTAGAAACTTTGAGATCTCATGGAGAGAGAAGGGCATCGTCGTTGGAGATAGAAGATTAACTAATCTTCGTTTCGCTGACGATGTTGTTCTTTTCTCCCAAACAGCCCAGGAACTCGAATTAATGTTGCAAGAACTCAGCACGGCAAGCCTTAAGATTGGACTGGCGATAAATAGGGCAAAAACCCAACTCATGACCAATAGCACGAAACGTAGGTTTTTACTGGACGGACAAGCAATACAATATGTCGACGAGTATATTTATTTGGGCCAGGTAGTCTCTTTCAGTAATAGACAAGACAAAGAAATCGAAAGACGTATTGAAAACGCCTGGAAGAGCTACTGGTCCATGAAAGAACTCATGAAAGGAAGCCTCCCTTTAACACTTAAGCGTAAACTCGTCGACATGTGTATCCTGCCCGTACTAACCTATGGTGCGCAAACATGGTCTCTTACCGAACATCAAAAGTCCAAGCTTAAGGTTTGCCAAAGAGCAATGGAGCGCAGCATACTGGGTGTAAAAAGGATAGACAAAATCCGGAACACCTCGCTGCGCTCAAGGACACGCATTGCTGATGTTGGGAAAAAGACTGCCAGGCTAAAATGGGACTGGGCGGGACACGTTTGCCGCATGCACCCACAGAGGTGGGCGCACACAGCCACTTGGTGGGTTCCGGAAAACGGCCAGCGACGTCGAGGCAGGCCGAGAAGAAGATGGCGGGACGAGTTGGACTCGTACGCGGCGGACTGGCCTGACATCACGCAAAACCGAGAGCTGTGGAAGTCAAAAGGAGAGGCCTTTGCCCAGCAGTGTGATACAATGATAGGCTAATAAAAAAATAAAAAAATGAAATTTAGTATTTTCGGTCAGATAAACACTTAGGTATTTTTGAAATAGGACACAACGCATTTCCGATTGCTAGCTATACATACTTTAAAAAATAAAATAATCGTACATACTTACATACGTACAATTATGCTAACGTTCTCACATAGGGTAGACAAAACACATAAAACGTACCTACAAATCCTGAATATTACATGATTCATTTTTAGCATAATTTAAGGTTTGAAAACAGTTGAAAGAGGTGTAATAGTGACAAAAATCGAATCTTTAGTTGCCTCTAACGACATCAACGGGAGAAATGGAGAGCAGTAATCTCACCACATTGTTAATAGAAAAGCTAATAATTATAACTTGGTGCAAATTCTCCAAAATCTTACTAAAATAGAAAGTGTGGCTCGGGAATTTTTCCATTTTTGTCATTTTCTTACAAAAATGCTACGTACGTTAATTATTTAATACTGACATTCACTGTTCATTGAACAAAATCCCCTTCTTTTCACTGCAAATACGGTCCGAAATCGGGTAAAAATAAAAGCAAATTATATTAGAGAGTGGCCTGTATTGATGCGGTCCTGTCACGCCATTGCATCCTTATTGACTTATATTGACTTTTCAAATTACAGTTGTTAGGTTAAGGTTAGATAATGACGGTAATTTTGCAATCAGCCTCTACGTAAGACAAGCGATGCTATGAATTGCTAACGATAATATGAAGATTAATAAGATCCTACTTATGTCCACAATCGGAAACTTCATCATCATTGAAAACTAAATCTAAAGTTAGTATTATTTTTCTGTCCGCCAAGAGGCAACGAAGGTTAGGAGTACTTAAATTATATTTACTTATGTTACTATTTTGATAAATAATGAGGTTCAGAGGTACTTAATACAACAACAACAACATGCAATCACGGCCATGTTCCCAAATTGGGTAGGCAGAGCACACGAATCGTTACATAGACATAAACATGACTATTTCACGCTTAGCGGTCACTTCTGGAAGTGACCTTAAACCTGGGTTTAAAACCAGATGACAGAGGTAATAATAGCGATAGGTTGCCATCCTGTCGTCTAAAGCATACCTAAACCTATTTCCTTAGCCTTTTGTGACATCCACGGAAGAAATGGACATGTGTTATTCTAACATGACACCATTAGTACACGAGTCCATACACAAACATGTAATAATGCCCCCTTATTTGCTTTAGCCAGTAACAATTTGAGAAACAAGAACTAGGTTACATTTAGGCTAAAAAGAAAAAAAAAGAAAATTTAGCTTCCTCGCTTTCAACATTTTAATAAATGCGTTCGCTTAGAAATATCTCCATTAAAACATAAAACAATAGGAGGACCCTTTAAATCGACGAGCTCTCTTACAGTATAAATACGTTAGGCAAACATAGTCTGGGCCAGAGGTCAAGAGCGACCCGCATAGGGTTGCCAGGTGCCGGACAGCCGGACAAGCTTAGCTTTTTACGGTCACGTCCGGCCAAATATTTACAACAATGATTTACGTCAAAGGAGTGACGTATAACGTGAGTGCCTAGAGAAGTTATGGAAAAATACGTACAAGTCTGTCGCGGGATAATTTTTCCATACGGCTTTGTTTGGATAAAAATTAATGTGTTAATAAACTGGATTTATGTGACTTTTGGGTCTTGGTTTCTGGATTTTAACTGTGCGAAATTTTCACCAAAATGATATGTCATGTGCCGAATTTAGCATTGTTGTGCAGATACTAAGATGTTTATTAAAAATATTTGGGGTTTTAATTATAAAACTTAAAAGACACCACCAATCGGAGAAAATTATTGAAAGAGAGTGTGCAAAAAATACTTTTTTCCCTTTGTCAACAATAATAGAGGCAACGACAATACTTAAGTACATACAGCGTTCTCATCAAAAAATTTCAATATTGTCAATGCTGTTACAATCCCACACATACATTAAACAAAATACCAAAATATGTACCTGTGGTAGGCAACCTTTTTACAGTACAGCATTGCAGATTGGCTAAATGGTTTAGAAACTGGTAACATGCATGGCATGCTTTTGATAGTTTAGGATTACAGGAATTAAGAATAATATTCAAATCCCACTCAAATTCCATTGGGCAGAAAAAAGGCTAACCGAAAACCGCATGCGGCCAGCGAACCGCGGGTTGCCGACACCTGCAGTATACCATCGATACATAAGAACCGTTTGGTGCAATAATTATGCCTTACATTTCCTCCAAAGGACCAAAAAAAAACGAATTTGAAATAAGGACACACGTCGTAATATTATTTAAGTCTAGCAACCCTGCCCACATCTAGCCTGCCGATTATTAAATAAAACGAGTGAGCGAAGGGTTAGCGGCCGTAATTACAACTGTAAGAGATTGCTCTGTTACAGTTCAAACATTACTCGACCTTCAGGTTCCGTTGTCATAGCGAGTTGATGAGGTATACATACATACAATCACGCCTATGTTAATGGGGTAGGCAGAGCACACGAAACGTGACACAAACAAAACCATGATTATGACTTTTTCACGCTTCGCAACTTCTAGCATAATTTTAGGTTTCAAAACAGATGGAAGAGGTAGTATAATAGTGACAGGTTGCTAGCCTGTCGCCTAAAGCATACCTAAACCTATTTCCTTAGTCGCCTCTTACGACATCCACGGAAGAAATGGAGAAGTGTTTTTCTATCCCGACATCAGACAATAGATACAATCACACCTGCATTACCAAAATAAATGGGGTAGGTAGAGCACACGAAATATTACATAGACGAGCCATGCCTATTTCACGGTCCATGGCCACTTTCACAATAACTTTAGATTTAATAAACAGATACATACATACATACATAACGTCACGCCTCTTTCCCACAGGGGTAGGCAGAGACTACTTTGTTCCACTCGCCACGATTCTGACATACCTCTTTTGCTTCATCTACATTCATTAATAAACAGATGAGAGGTATAATAGTGACAGGTTGCTAGCCTAGCCTGTCGCCTAAAGCAAACCTAAACGTTTTCCTTAGTCGCCTCTTACGACATCCACATCTTATGAGATGTAGTAAGTAATAGTATTAATATGAGAGTGGCAGTAAAAAAAATTAATCTGATCGCGCTGACTTTCCGCTGGAATAATTTGGCAACACTGTATTGTAACGTCAGATCACGTATATAATTTGCGTTAAACTTGAAATGTTGAAACATTATTCACTGCAAAGTTAACGCGGTCGGACTGTACAAGCTTTTATCCAACTTACAATATATTTCTAAGGATCTAAAAAACTAAAATACAAAAGAGTAAAGAGAGGCGCTTATTTGATATCTAATCCTCGTTGTACAGACGGGTCTACTTTTATATTATGCAATAGTGTCACTGGCTCGTTCCCAGTCGTTGAATGGGTGGAAAAAAAAACATTACTATTGTATTGTAATAAAACAAATAAAACAATAGATTTAACTAAAAGGCCATGATTTCTCACACGATGAACCTTTAACGTGAACTCTGTTGTAAAACAAGAAACGATTATTTTATACATAATAAGTTTCTCTGTTTTTTTTGTTATCAAAAATTTTTTTTTCCTACTTAATTATTTTACTAGATATACAACAAAAAAAATATTTTACATAAACGTAACTAATATCACAACACTATGTTAGCGCGTTTCAAAATCAAACCTATTTGATCTTCGTAGTAACATTACCCACTCTAACCTAACAGACTACCAAACACACACACACATACATTCACACAAAACGTTATATCGTCAAAACTATGACTATTTCAGGTTTCGTAGCCACTTTTAGCATAATTTTAGATACAAACATTGCTAAGGTAAGATAGTGATACTTTGCTAGCTTATTGCTTAAAACATACATGAACATATTTTCTTAGTCGCCTCTTACAATAAAATTATGGAAAAAATGGAAAGGTGTTAATTTAAACTCGACACCAAACTAACAACTTACATTAACTTAGGTATTTATTTTTGACTCACTGCCATGAATGCAACCGCTATGACTGTGGCGTCATGCAATGTCAAATGCAATGTTAAGTGGCGTCCACATATAAAAATTGTCCCCCTCTCTTTACCTTCGCGTACAAACTAGCAACTTCTAAAGTGACTACAAGTCGAGAGACGATGGTAGCTCCTTTTACCTGTCAAAGAATTTTCAAGTGTCATCGAAGAGAATGGGTCGGTGGCTGGCCACTTGCGCACGGACACGAACCCTCCCAGTGAGATGTGGTTACCCTACGATGCACTAAGAAGAGCCAATGAATATGTGAACCCTTTTCGCAGGTGCCGTCTTTTGTTACTACATGCATAGGCAGTTTTTTCCAACCCTTGCAATCGCCTACTTGACTGGAATAAAATACATAGGCACGTGGAGTTATTTAGAGGAGTTTTTTTTTAGCTTAAGAGAAAGAATTAGTATCTGCAAAAACAACACATAATCACGCCTGTGTTCCCAAATGTGACAGACAAAACTATGACTATTCAACGTTTCGTAGCCACGTCTAGATTTTTTTTATTTTAGATTTTAAAACAGTTGGAAGAAGTTTAATAATAGTGATAGGTCGCTAGCCTGACGCCTAAAGCACACTTATACCTATAAATATCCCTATTAATCACCTTGTGTCCAAATAAATTTTTACTTAAGTAAACCTAGATAGACCGATTAAAGCTAAAACACCCAGGTCTTGCGTTTAAATCGTATTTTATTTATTTCAGACAGCTTTTAAAAATATAAAGAATCGAATTCTCCAAAGAACCTAAGGAACCAAATTCTCTAGCCAACCAGTCAATTAAAAAAATCCGAAAAATATAATGTATCGAATTCACCAAAGAACCTAATCAACCAAATTCTCCAGCCTGCCAGTCAATTTAAAAAAATCCGTGTAAAAACACCATAGAGCTACTAAAACGTGGAGTCAGCAAAGTAGGTCACGCGATGGGGTCAAGAGGGACAATGCCTAGCCGAGCACATCTGCCCACTCCAAACGGTGATCAGCTCCTTGGCACATGGTAGGGAAGAAACTGCGGGTTCAGAAGTGCTGAGTAGCAAATGTGCACAGTTTTTCGAATCACGTTTTCAGCCTACTGCACTAAAAAACAAGCCATAAATTACGTTTTAAGTGCATTTTAAGAATGGATGGATACATTTTAGTGGGTGTCGTAAAATTCGTTTACACTGTGGGTGATAATTTTACGAAATTAAAAATAATACTGTTTACAAAGATGGTGAAGAGAAACGGAAGCCGCTGTGGGATAGTTACGTATTTATATTATGTTTTAAGTGAATTTATATCATTGTTGGAGTTTGTATCAAGTTCACACAACTTTTTGTTGACTTTTTTGAGTCTGCGTTGTAAATACTATAATTTAACCGAGACATTTATCCAACATTACTTTTGAACATGTGCAATTAGAAAGAAATACAATTAAAATTATTATTCTTGAAACTGAAACCTGGTCAGGGATTACACCAAAAATGTGCTTACAGTACGGAAACTGCTAGCAAATTGGTTAATACAAACTTCATAACGTACCTACGATGCATACTGTCATCTCGACTTTTAAACTAAAAACTACCGTTAGACTCGCTCATACTTCATACAATAAAGCGGAGCTAGTTTCGATAAAGAGACGTGAATGGATTCGTTCTGTTTCTCTATATCCTCTTCTCTTTTTAAATGCCTGCTAAAAACAATGTTCTAACAGCTCTATATAATTATCTCGGTATCGTTTCCAGTTAGTGCCACTGTCACGTCCACTCTCGGAAGTCAAATCAACTAATCCAATGTGCGCGCATGTCAAAGCCCTCACTTGTCCAAAAACTGCTCAAAACCCGACTGAGACTAATTGTTTTTGTCCCTGATGTCATTTCACTAGTTGAATTTCACGCTCTTTTGAACTGGCTTGTTACCTGACGTTTGTTCTTTTCGCAATTACGTTCGTTTTACTTACGAAATGATATGAATATTATACGTCGGTTTTACTTTGAACGTGTGGACCATTTATCTTAATTATTACTGTCATATTTTCTGTTCATCATACCGCTTTTACTGCTTGAACGACAAGGGTTTAAAACTACAGACAAATATTACGTGCCTTGTGACTTGTAATATTTAATTAAAAATATTTTTGCCGATATTTCGCAACAACATCCGATATTGAGACCACCAAAGACATAAGGGCCATTCCACGAGCAAGGCAGTTTTGCGTGACACTCCGTAGCATAATTTCATTTTATGTTAATCTGTGTTTTTATGAATAAATCGAATAATGCTTCACATCTCAAACGTTTTGCAAAAGGAGGCATCACTTTAAACCTTATAATTATCGAGATAATAAAATTTTCTTTATTCATATAATACGGTAATCACAAAAGTACAAATAATGGGATGAAATCACGTTTTTTGATTGATATCACAAGACTCTTTATAGCCTTGAATTATAAACATCTTGAGTAATAGTATAATAATTTTAATTTATGATAACCATTGATGTGAAAAAAGATACGTGAAATTATTATTTTTTAATTAGGTGTAAAAAAAAATTGTGTTGCACAGAGTAATATTCATAATCAAGAGAAACACTATTTAAAACTTATTTTTTACAGTAATAACTCAATAAATAACCGATATAGTGATAACCACGTCTATAAAACGACGGAGATCACTCATATAACGGTAATCACCGTTGCGGTAATCACGTGAGCAATTTAGTTTTTAATTAATTACTTCAAAACGGTTAATAATAAGAACTCAATATTTTTTGTGTAAGTAATTATAACACTGCTTAATATGTCAAAATAATCCGAGTTAAATATATCAACAATTCAAGCGAGAAAAAAATAAAACGGTAATCACTTTCAACTGTGACAAAAAAATCGTGTTGTTTTCTTTCCTTCGTGATTTGGCAGCGACACAATAAGTCACAGGTTCGCACTATTTAGCCGTCGCGGCGTGATAGACTCTTTCTAGGAACGTATCGTCGATGTCTCTCGGAGTGTGCGTTTGAGCAGTACGACGCGTTTTATGGCCAAATTAGGTTAAGACGCAAAACTCGGGACACTTTTTAAAAATGGTTTTAAAAATAAACTAACGTAATAATAATTATTTAGGCAATAGGATTTCATTTATCATATAATTGGCTTGCTGTGAACAACAAAAACCTATAGTTTCCGCGTTTAGTTTTCGAAGTATATGTCATCAACTAACAAATTTTGGAGGTGGGACAAGGCCAAAATGTGGACTCCTCTGACTTTAGATTTTTGTTTCGCGCATTTAATAATAAGAATATACTATTGTTAGTCTTATTCTGAGCAGAATAAAGTGTGAATTACGTAAGATATTTTTTTTATAAGGTTATCTGTTAAAATTTGCATTTCACAGGTAGTTGAACTTGAGAACACGAAAAATCGTACGGCTGGAGAACGGCCCATAAGAGATCTGTATCATGTAGATACCACTAATACTGCCTCAAACAACACTACCTTGTGTCTCGCTATTAATTGTAGATTGCCGGAAGAAAGCCGTCACTAGATTAATTCAATCATAGTCATCCAGGTAACTATAGCATCTCCAGTCCATTTTTGCTTCAACTTCCTTGTAAAAATAAAAGGACATTCATGCCTAGCAAAGCGTAATCTTCCGTGGCTTACTCCAAACTTCCCGTAAGATTGACCCAAATTAACTAGCTCAAAATTTTCTTCACCTGCAAGACGCTTACAACGCAACATGATTAGCCCGCGCTAGATACGTATTGACTGCAAACAATATGGCACCGGTACACCAATCTCCGATAGCAATTAAGACTATGCCGGTTCGTGCAGGCTGAAACGAATGGGGCTCTTCAATCAACGAATCAATCTACAATCGCGAACGGTCGCCACTTGCGAGCGACAGCTCCACAGATTTATTGCTTCAAATGGGTGGTAATTTTCAAATTTCGACGCCTGTTGATCGCCATTCGACGGGACGTAGCACGCTACGTGACTGCACTACTTGCAAATTGGCTTCTTTGTTTACCATGTACCTACTCGATAGCCAGGCTAGACTACTAACGTCGTATTAGTAGGATTACCTTAATACTACCCGTAGTACGGGCAATAAAGGCCGTTGTAACTGATGACGCACGAAAGTTCGTTTACATTGGCATCCATTCGGACATGTCCCAGAATTAATGACATGTCGTCGACATCATAGTAGGGGACGTTTTGATAATCCCATTTAGTGTTAGGGTTTTTCAAGTCTCCTTTATTTCTATTTTTACTTCTTTCTTCACTAATTGTCATTTAATCTTAACTTCCGTGATATTTTAAGCTGTCCGTCCGGTGCTGTAGTACAACATACATACATTGATGTGCTCTCTGTGAGGAGAAGCATTAGGTCCGATTTATGATTTCTTAATATCCCAGAATATAAATAAATTTTACAGTTGACGTAAAATTCGTTAAATCAGACCTACCACAGATTTTAAATATCTACGTAGCAGAGAAAAATAGATAATTGGTGTGTACTGTGACCTAAATAAAATCAAGTTCAGTCCAATCTACGTGCTCCTAACTTCGAGACGAAAAAAATAATTGAAAACACGGCATTCTAATTATACTAAAACAATACAGGAGCATGTATCGACAAATCAAACACTAATGCATTTAATTGTGCTGCAGTCACATGCTAATTAAGTCGAACTAAGTGAAAAAGAAAAGAAAAATCAAGAAGTCAACTGAAAAGTCCACCTTTCGCCCAACAGTGGACTATCACGAGCTGACGATTACAACGAAATTACAAAGTTTCTACCTCTGCGTTACGAATTCTATAGACACTACTATAGTTTTGGTATGATGTACGAAAATCTACGCGTAATTAATATGAAGCAATCTACCTTGACTGAACGCCGCTATGCGTCATCTGTTAGTAATCAACTAATTGATGTCTTTATACTTCATTAGGCACTATTGACGGCTATACATTAATTTTGAGACTGTCATACAAAAATGCTGCCCATCTACGTGGGATTTACAACAACATTCAGAAGATATGGTTATCTCCGTAAATAAATTAACTATCATAATAATACGCCGTCCGTTTTTCAGTGTGGTCTCGGGTAAGAAAAACTCCTCACTTTTTCCGTGGATGTCGAATGAAGGACTAAATAAACAGGTTTACGCGACAGGCTAATAACCTATCACTATCACACCTCTTTCATATGTTTTAAGCCTAAAATTATGCAAGAAGTGACTTCGTAGCGTGAAATAGTCATAGTTATCTCTATGATACATTTCGCTGACTCTATCTGTCCCATTTGAGAACATAGGCGTGATTATAATGTACGTAATATTACGCTTTTACTACAGTAAAATGTTACACTCACATTATAATAATGTACACGAACGCTTGAAGTTAAATTATGTACTGCAATGAAACATAAATCGATGAATCGCATCAAGAATGATATACTTCCAAGGTAGCCTAGCAACCACCCAAAACATTCCTATGACAATGTTCTATAGAACTACAAAGCAATTAAAAACTAAATTCACCCTATTAGTAAAATAACGTCTGTCCAAAACCCTCACACGAGCATAACAACTTTTTAAACTCCATAGCTCTACAACTGCAGTTATGAAAATTCAGCGAAGGCGAATCCCGCTATTAACAGCTCTTGAGCACGTAAAACGACGTAAAGGCGTGCTCATCGGTTCCGACTCATTACGAGTTTTGCTCCAAGCTTGAGCCTGGTTAAGGTGCACCGTGATTAAGTTGAGCAGACGGCGGACGGCTTGCCAAAACCACTTGAGTCGCGCCATCGGTGCCTATATAGTTCTGTAGTCCTGGTAGACAATGCTGCTACAGCGGTTTACTTACCTTGACTTGCTGATACAAATGTTTTTTATAGAACGATTTCTAGTACTTACTTTCAAGAAGTTGTAAGAAAAGTGAGCTAAAATTAGGCATTTTACTATTGATTAAACTGGATCAAAAATTGTAGAACGCCAACGAAGTAACGAATAAATTGAGCCTGACATAAGCTTCTATTCCGTTTACTTTAAGTAGTTACTATTTTGTTTTGACAGCGCTTATTATCATAAGTGCGCTAGTTCTATTACTTTTGAACCACAAATGAAGTTAAATTGAGTTTAACGGTAATACAAAAAGCTGTATCTAGAGACAAAATGAAAATGCTTCGACTAGATACTATCATTTATTCTTCACGTCTTGTTCAATGTCAGTTTGACGTTCGCAATACATTTCAACGTGTCGTTTACTCCTAGCGGGGAAACCGGCGTCACGCGCCCTAAGGCACGACAATCGCGAATCTTCCTCGCCCAGAGACGTCTTTCAGCGATTTACCTGAAAATAAGAAAAAAAGTACGTTAATTTATGGCGCTGGACACAAGCCAAACATTTCAACCACTCGTCTAATTTGGTCTAGTCGTGAATGAGCAAAAAAATGTCTTTAGACGTTCCGTTCCTGATCAGTTATCTAAGAGACTTGAGAGATAGGCTTAGGTGCGAACAGACAATATAAAACTCATTTATATCCCGTCATCGTGACGTGCAGGGCGTGCCAAGGCGTTTTCCAATACGCTCGTTTATCACATGCTCCTCGACATAATGAGACGCATCTGAGCCGCGCTCAGTCGCTCAGCCGCGCCGCCGGCCCCAGCCCTTCGGTAAAACTTCTTTTACATTCCAATATTTAAATTTCATAATGTAATTTACGGCCTAACAGAAAATTCTGTAAAATTAAGGATATTTTCTCTTTAACTGTTAACGTTGGACGTGGTTTAAAGTGTAACTGTGGTAACGCTTTAGGATAAATAAGTATTCTTAGTTAATTTTTCATTTAGGTTCCGAGCAATCGATTATATGACCTCCTAAAATATCTTATAAAGATCTGTGTTTTTAGATTAGTATAGAAATTACAGATATAGTTTGTCGTACCCTGTGTCGGGTTTAAAATGGCTTCTCTCAATTTCTTTCGTGGACGTCGTAAGAGGCAACTAAGAAAATAGGTTTAGTAAGACTTTTGGGAACAAACTAGCATATCGCCATTATTATACCTCTCATCTATGTATAAATTATGTTTATGTTTCTATTTTAAAGTATAACGTAAATTAGTCATTATTTCGTGAGCTCTGCCTACCCTGTTTGGGAATACAGGCGTGATGTTGTAGTATTTGTGACAAAAACATTGACTGAAAGATTTCGTTTAGTGTTTTTTTCTATGCCGTATTAGATGCATAATAAATAACAACGGTATTTAAAAGAGCCTACTTGATAATGCACGCAGATTTATTCATAGTCACAAATAGTGCAATAAATTTATCTTGTATTCCATAAATCACAAGAGACGGAAATATTTAGTGGAAAAATACGGGGAAGAAAATAAACAACGTAGCAAGTGTTGGCTATAATATTTTCGGAATCGTCACGGCGATCCCTAGATGATAACATGTCAGTGGCATCAGAAGAAATATATTACTCGTGTCTGCTTAACCTGCGCTAACCCCACTTTATATTATGTTGACTATGTTCTTAAAAATATACAAAGATCTCAGGTGGTTTTTAAAGAAAGACTAGCTTTTTCCCGCGGCTCCGCTCGCGTTAATTTTGGGGTAGCACAGAAGAGATAGCCCATATACCAATTTATAGCTTTCTACATAGAAAATTGCGGTATTCTCCACAAAACTTCCACCTCTCACTTTGTGAAACGGGGAGTTTTGAAGAGACAAAAAGTAGCCTATGTCACTCTCCATCCCTTCAACTATCTCCACCCAAAAATCACGTCACTACGTCGCTTCGTTTAGCCGTGAAAGACTGATAAACAAACAAACAAACACACTTTCCCATTATTTAATTTAATATTATAGTATGGATTTTAATTTATATCCCGTGTGGTGCCGGCTTAGAATAGCACCTCCCCCTTTCTTCCCGTGGGTGCCGTAAGAGTCGGCTCTGGGAAAGGGTTAGTGTATTGTGGGCGATGGGCTAGCAATCTGTCACTGCAGTATCACGTTTGATCATCTGGTTGCTCTGAAATCGCTAAACGTGGCACTGGATTTTTGAATTCATGTGCTCTGCCTACCCCTCTCGGGAATACAGGCGGAGGATATGTATGTATGTGTATTTTAATTTTGCGCGCTATTCGAGGGCGTTTTAGTAAATAGTAAAAAGACAATTAATCTTCTTTGACGAATCAAAGCTGAAGAGTTTGTTTGTTTGTTTGTTTGAACGCGCTAATCTCAGGAACTATCGGTTCGAACTGAAAAATTATTTGTGTGTTGGTTAGACCATTTATTGAGGAAGGCTTTAGACTATATAACATCACGCAGCGACTAATAGGAGCGAAGAAAATATTGGAAAATGTGGAAAAAGCGGGGGGGAATAGCATGGGAATAGTCACTCATCCACGCGGACGGAGTCGCGGGCACAGCTAGTTATTCATAAACCAACAATGTATCAAAACATCTAAACATCCAAATAGGTTTTATGTGGCCAAGTGGCTAGCTGGCTGGTGATAATATGCCGTAAATAATGTCAAAATTTGTCAGTTCAGTATACATTTTGACAGCCGCGTATATTAGGGAATAAGGGTTAATTTATTAACGAAATGTAAGTAACTTTCGCCGTAACGACATTAGTGCTGAATAATATAAAGTACCTATTTTACTCGCAAAAAAGCGGGAGACGTATGAAAATCAGCGGCGCTTCCGTCGTTCTTGAGCTAAATAGAGAAGGTTTTAATAAAAACGCGTAAGATGTATGAAATATTGCGGCGCTTACTGTTTTTTGTAGTTGAAAAATTTGTATGGGAGAACGATTTTTTAGTTTTTTACACTATTTTTTTCCACACATTCTCATCTTACAAACCTTCCCTGAACTTCAACGAACATTTTAAAAAAAGAATTGGCCAAATCGGTTCGTGCGTTCTGGAGGTATTTCGTCAGGAAGGAAAACACGACTTATTTTTATATAGTAGATTACATCACGCTCCCAGAAGTTTTATTAACAGTTTAGTCAGTTACATTGTTAAGAAAGTTGCTGTTGTATTCCGTTTGGTGTTGGATTTAGAATAGCACATTTCTTCCGTGGATGTCGTAAGAAGTGACTAAGAAAACAGGTTAATGTATATTTTGCGCGATAGGCTAGCAACCTGTCACTATTATATTTGTTCATGTAGCGTTTCATGTGCTAATTTTTCTTAGTTTGGCAATCAAAAATTAAAAAAAAACCTTTTTAAGCCTGTCATTACCATTATCAATTACAATACGATATCATGACAATTATTACCATGCCGAATAAGCTCCACCTCGCAAGGTGAGTTCTGTAGTGTTCAATCATCCGTGGTGTCAGTCCGCAAATATGTAAATTTAATCAAATTTCGCATGTAAATCGGTTGAACATCTATCGGCCGTAACAAGCGCTGTATTATTTCTGTCCCGAGTAAAGGCAATCAGTTTTAGACATTACATTAGAATCAGAAGCATTAGCGGCAGTCACATGACAGGCGCGGACGGCCAACTAGGCTAACGCCCGGTGACGCATGTGGCTGCGAAAACAAATTCAAATAATAACATTTAAAACGAGTTTTCTATTTCAAAAGTCCACTGTCCCGTTACAAATTTTAATAACTATACTCGTCAATGGACCGAAGAACGCGGCTAACTAATGCTGATGTTAAGATTGTGTGGCTATTTACGAATTGCTGGCGAACTTTAGCTGAGCGCTTGAAATGCGACTGATTTAGCACTGCTTCGGAAACTTTTTACGTCCTTTTTCTGGGCCTGTCACATTTTATAGGTATCTACTTGAGAACTTTTTGACCCTTTTTTGTAAAAGAACATTTTCGGATACGCCGCCATAGGTATTTTAAATATAGCTGTTTCCAGCAAAACCGTGTGCGTAGAATTGGAGACAAGTAAACATCGACTGTCAATTTTCATACAAACTTGCGTTCATCATGGCAAACAGACATATAAAGTCAATTTCATTTGTGATTTTACTGAAAGATTCTTGAAAAGTTTTCGTACACAGTATTGTATTTTATTGTATGAATCTTTTTGCACATAAAACAAGTTACAGGATAAGTTACAGCCTTATGTACAAAGGAGAGCTTATCCCCAAGGCGTTCTCTGCCAGTTAACCTTCGGTTAATGAATAATAAAATGGCGCTTGACAACATAAAGACTAGGGATGGATAAGACGTCGTTAGAAACAATATCAAAGTACAAAATAAGTAGATAATAAATAATAAACAGTTCTTATTGCTGTAGTGACCAGATAAATAGGTGTCTCGTAGTTATATCATTCACTTATTCAATCGTATGACGTCATATCTGTATACCTAATACCATAATGTTTCTAATTATTAAGAGATTGAACTTTGAAATGTATGAAATTTATGGACTTGTTATTGTCAGTAGTATTTATACGATACCAATGTATTGGTAAAAGATTGGTCGGTATATCTACCTACCTACCTTTGAACCTTGAACACAACATACTGTGTTAGTTCGTCTTTTAGGTCCTAAACTAAACAAAAGACAACGGTAAATTAAAGAGAAAGGTACTTAAAGATAACTACAAGACTAAGAACAGCTGAAACATAACAGCTTAAGTACTAACATTTCAAAGTGAAAATTGGTATAATTCACGTTAAAAAAAATAATTTCGGCAATTTTTAATGTAAATTAGATATGCATACGCTTATAAATAATTATACTAATATTTATGTAAACATTCGTAATTCCGATGATTTAGAGGTATGCAAGTAGACAAAATAGATGCTTAGACGAAATCGTCGACAGATTAATCATCTCAAAAACATGTAATGTACGTACCTACGCAATGCGTCTACGCAAGTATTTTCCATGTCCCGCCAAAGAGGACCGTAATTCTTGCGCAATCAAGGTGAGCTCTCGAGAGCTGTCCTATCGACTGTAACCGAAATATATCTTCGAGCAATTATAATTAAAACAACCCTTCAACTGTGCCAAACTGCTAGGGATGCCCAAAACGAATCGTTTTTTTTTTAAATGTCGATCTTTTGATTTGAATAGTCGAACGATTCTCGCGAATCATACTGTTCCTAGATCAAATCGATTCACTTGCTTAGATCGAATAAAAAATCTAATGTTTATTTGTGCTTGAGGAATACCTTATTAATAAAAGTTGCAAGACTTCAAATACTATTCAATTTTTTAGCCTGCTTTTTGTATCTTATGGTGGTTTGTAGATAATAATTTATGTTTTTAATTTAACTTGATGCTGATCATACAATTACGAGTACCAATATTACATTTGTTACTTAACTTACCCATTTACATTTCAAAGAACATCACAAGTGCAATGTGACTCAACTTAAACCCAAACGACTTAGATTGGAAATCGATTCCATGAGTTTTGGTCCATCGCGCGACCAGAAATCGAATTAATGTCAAAGATCGAGCATCCCTAGTCGGCGTGCCGGGCTGACATCGCGTGCGTCGCGCGTCGATCACGCGCCGGTGACGCGCGCGCGTGCGCGGGTCCGGCGGCGTGGCCGCGCCATGACGCGTCGTGACGCGCGCGTGACGCGCCGCCGCGGCACCCGCTATTAATCTCAAACTATTTCGCTTCAAATCCCGTCAGATGATATTTTTACTGGCGTATTTTTACATTCTAATGCCCAGTTCCTGTTAGAAAATCATTTGTTTCGTCACGCATAATGTGATATTTTCATTGCTGAAACAAACGAGTACCGAAATAGTATCGTGAAGCTTGCACACGGTGAATATTTTTGTTATTCGCGGGCAGTGCTTTTTGCGCATGTAGATATTTCTACTATCCTAATCTGACATTTATTTTAGAACACCTAATTGTTTTTTTACGTGTTCCGCAAAAATCATCTAGTTCCATTTTGATTGGCTTTGTTTGTTTTTATTTTAAACGGCAGTCCAGTCATCATAACTCAATAACGGGTAAAGTCAACTAAACGGGCGTTGGTTATTAAAAAAACTCATCTCTGAAATCAATTCACAAAAAGGTCCGTTGGATTTACAGGCGCGGCGACATTTTGAAACAACATAAACACAATGGCAATCAAACAGTGGCCGGCATACGCGTAAATATTTGCAGGAAAAATTTGCGTAAATACTCCATTGGAAACCCTTAAAATATTAAGCCTGGCGAAGCCTTCGCGTGAAGCAAATGAGGTCACTATCCAAGAGCGAACCCTTAAAAATGCAAAATCTTTATAAAAAAAGTTGAATAATATTTTGAATAACAAGTTCATGTCGTGGCAAAATACTGGATAAGAAAACAGTCCAAATGAAGTAATGTTCTGTATTTTTAACTTATTTGGTTACTTTCTGTTTCTTTTTATAATAAACTAGATTTTGCCCGCGGCAAGAGATAGCACACATACCAATTTTATAGCTTTCTAAATTGAAAACTTCCACTCCTCACTTTAGGGAAATGGGGGTTTTGAAGAGACAAAATGTAGCCTATGTCACTCTCCATGCCCTAAACTATCTCTACCTAAAAAATCACGTCAATCCATAGCTCCGTTTAGCCGTGAAAGACGGACAAACAAACAAACAAACAAACAAACAAACAAACAAACAAACACACTTTCACATTTATATATTGGTACAGATAATTTATACCTAGACATTAAGTGTTCATGATTTTTCATCGACTTTTGTTTTTTCCTTTGATACTTTATTCTCGAAATAATATGTATTTTAAACGCACGTATGAATCTCTTCTTTTTAAATCGTAAACATTATCGGTGAGTCAATTTATTCGGCGAAACATCTCATGCTTTCTTATCGCCTCGGAGCATAAACTCGCAACCTTCACGTTTTATTGAGCGCTATGAAAAAACATAATTTCCTCAATACCGAGCCTTTCATTTGGGTATCGCGCATTAAAGGGCACTTAGCACATCGGCTGGTTGCGATTGCGATTTATTTGATTCCTGTACCTTTGGAAAAACATTAAATTTGTCAGTCATGATCGGTTGGAACGAAAATGGCCCCGGGGGAGCGACGCAATCGGCTTACAGGCGTTCCTCGCAGGGTTGCCAGCGTGTGACCAAGCCTATGGGGCTTTATGCAAATTTATTCGAAGCCACTTTGCATGTGCTACTTTTGACGCGATTTTAACAAATTTCCACTCATTTACAGATGGATAAATTGATTTAAACAGCAAATGTTTGAGTAGAATAGCTCGTGGAGCGTCAATTAAGTTCTTCAAGGTTAAGAAACATTTTGAGTGCTAGCAACCCTACCTGTGTGAGCCCCGCCCTTGCCCCGCTCTATGCAAACACATTAACGCCAATTTCTCTTGATCCATTTCCTCAATACAATATGACACACGACGGCTCGTTTACATTACGCGTTTTGAGTCAAACAAACTGAGCGGGTATTAAATTAAAATTGTATTTAAATATTAATACATTTTCTGGACAGTTTTTAAATGGATCGGTGAATGTAGACTTGCGGTTAAATTTAAGTACAATTTATGTATGTCCAAAGAACCACGCAGGAAACATAGCTAAAAAGTATTGTTGTTTGGCAAGGGTCATTTAACTGTCTTCGCTCATTCTTTTCACATTTTCCTAATGTAGGTACGGTAATGACCTTTTGACCCATATTTTATAAAAGCTATGAATAATGTTTTGTATAAAGTATGGTTTATGAGGCTCAAATAATTTGTCGCTTGAATTCATTAGCATTTTGTTTCCTGGAGCTTTGTGAAAATTAAAATTGTAAAGATAAGTTTTTTCTATTTCATTTCGATATGAAAAAGCGATATAAATCGAATAGCATTTAAGAAACTACTAACGACGTAAACAAGATAGATACATCATAGTAAACGCGAACGAAAATAACGAAATGGTAATAAAACTAAATGAAAAACTTTAAAGTATGAACATCAGATGGACAGATTAGCGAGCCACAATAAAACGGCCCGTAAAGTACAGCCGGGTTTCATTAATCAACAGCGTCTGTACATTACAAATACCTACTTAATCTTTTCTGGCAGAGTAACAAAAAGAGATTGGGTTATAATCCTATCGGAATATCCACAAATCCGGCAAGGGCCGCTAATATTTCGATGAAAATATTTTGATACAATATCTATTACGTATTGATTGATTCAACGGCCGGACGCTCCGTTTGCATTCTAAATTGAATATTGCTTTTGTTTGTTTTTTTGAGATTTTGCAGCGATATCTACGTTTCGCAGCTAACAATGTATGAAATTTAACCACCTCTACCTCTATACCACTAACTTTGCTGTTATTTTGCAGTCTATAGCTTGAAAATTTCACATAACGTCATACTTTACATCAAGAATTATAGACATCATAACGCAAATTTGGATATCAATCCTCAATTCTTCTTCTTAAGATTTTACCAACAAAACGACTTCCACCTGATTCCATCAAAATTTCATACAACCTTCGTTACTTTACGTATCAAGTTGTTATTAGTTGCCCTGTTGTTTATTCCCCGCCACGTGGCCATCACGTGACGCGTTCAACACGAAAGCGCGCTAATTGAATAAAATACTGAATATAATAGCATGTAACATGTAGTTTTTTACACAATTGGCTCATTAAAGTTCCTAACTAAGTGAAGCTTAAACACCAACGTTTATTGTACGGTACTCGTTAAAGTCAAACATAATGAACGGGTGACATGCACGGAGGTTATCGTATGTAGCTACCGGTATTAGCGTTATGAACATTTCGCTGTCACTTTGGGGTGGCTAAAAATAAACTGGAATTGTTTTGTGGGGTTCGTTGAACGCGGTGTTGTCTGACACGTCTGGTGGTTGGGTAATCTTCAATGATAATAGCAAATCCAGCTAAAATTCGCTGTGTCCAGGGATTCTCACGATGATTCCGCCACCGGATAAACTCGTGGTAAATTGAAAATTCAATTTCTCACGTAAATTCCCAAAAAATCGGAAATGCGAGCCTGGTGTTCAAACCCGCCACCACACGGTAATTTTTGTTACTTTTTGAACAGGCACGAAATGTAATTTACCGAATATTGCAGATATATAATTGCTAGCCTGTCGCCTAAAATATACCTTAGTTTATTTCCTTAGTCGCCTCATAAGTCATCCACGAGAGAAAATGAGAAGTGTTCTTCTAAACGCGATACCACACGGAATGCTCTTTTGAACGCTTTTTAAATGCTATCACTCCTCAAACAGACGATTGCGTCGTGAAACGAGTATAGAACAAGGCTGAATCACTTCCGTATCACGGCCTAAACTTACAGAGATCCGCTTAATGGTGTTTTAAAGTTGCAACAACTTAACTGTTAGCAAGATTTACTGCCGTTTTAATAGCCTCTTTTAACTTTGATGGCGGCAACTACTTCCGATACTAAACAAAATGCGCTTAGTTACTAGCAACTTGATGAAAAATACGCAAGAGGAAAGCAAAGACTCTCAATCTCACTGACTTTTCTTGTTAACCGTTTTCTTGTTGGGAACTAGTTTTCTATGCTACAAGGCTGCGCTGTGGTTTTGTGATTTTCTGCGATACGGATTAGAAATATATTGCATCACGCTGGCTTACACAAATGGGGTAGACAGAGCAAACGAAGCACTACATAGACAAAATCATGATTATTTCGCACGTCTTGTGGCCACTTTCAGGTTTTAAATTAAGAGGTATAATTGTGACAGGCCTGAGCAGGTTTATGACACTTGTACCCCAGTTTCCTTGCTGTACCTTCCAGCCTGAAACATAATAATGCTAGCACTGCTACTTTGCGGTAGTTTGCGGATAAAGTGAATGATGTTTCTTTTGTAACCTAATGATATGCTAAAAATGGGTACAAAATTAGAAATAGTCGTGGTTATTGTGTTATAATGTTGTGTATCAATGGTAAATATTATAGTATACGAAATAGTAAGACTTTTTAGAACATTAAACATTAATTTTATTCAATTCAGCTTCTATTTTAGAGCGTACTTCGACGTCTGAAAGGGTTTCGTCATAAAATTCTCTAAGAACCGCTTCTTTAATCTATGACTGACTCTCTAAACTGTCATAATAACGTTCGAAATTTAAAAATATCGTTGACGGAGGAAAGTGTCAAAGCGGTATGCAGAAAAATGACTTATTACCGCGTGGTGTGTAACAAGGTTAGTCCGCGATAGCTCGGCAATCAATCACATCACAGTAACGAGTTAATATCACTTTTAATGTGTTAACGAGATTTTTTTATCGTACTTTAGATACCGTACCGTGTACCAACTAATACCGTACCAATAAAGTGTGGTATATAGCAAAATGTTAAGGTATATTTTAGGCGACGGGCTAGCAACCTGTCACTAATACCTGCAAACTCAAAACCTAAAAAAAATCTAGAATTAGGCAAAGCATACAAAATGCTACATGACCACTTCACGCTTCACTACAGCCACATCTCGCATATTTTTTTAGGTTTTAAGTTCAAAGATATAATGACAGGTTTCTAGCCTGTCGCTTAAGATGAACCTTAACCTAAAAGAAATGGAGAAGTGTTATTCTAAAACCCTATACACAGGCAATTATAATACTGAAACAATTACGTTAAGTTCCCATTTCTTAGTACATTCAGATAGGTACCTCGAAGCCGAGAATGGAGCAGAATAGTCTGTGTTAGAGTCAGCTAGATTGATTTAGGTACAGTCTCATTAAACTCAACCTGCTCCCTGTTGCGAAGTATTTTACGCCCGTACCTTATAAAGGTTAAGTTTCCTTGGCCTGTAAAAAAGCGTTTTACAGCGCTCAGCGTTACAGAAACTGCTGTAAGTCGAGTGCGCTTTTATCTTTATTCTGCTTTAAGCTGTTGGTGTGAACAATTATTAACGAGCCATAAAGATGCAACGGGTGTTCTATAAAAGTGCGTATGGACATTGTTATTTTGTTCCTTATCTATGAAATTGGTGATTGTTCTTTTGCGCTTCAAACTATCGTAAGACACATACTCGTATTAACTGTAACAGCTAGACATTTTGAATTCGTTGTGCATATTTTGACAGTCATAAATCTAGATAATGTGATTATAAAACTACAAAAAAACGCGTATATTTGGTGCCTAAATGTGGAATGTGATTGGTTCCATTGGTCGATCCATTTTAAAAATTAGAATTGCTTCTCTGATAGTTTTTAAAAAATGGTACGGAAATTTCCATTCAAAAGGCAATTTCATCGAAAGGAATATACCTAAGGGAGTATTGGATGTATTTCGATCAAATGGATCAATTAGGTGACAAGTTATTGTGCAAAATTGATCTTAAAAGCATAAAGACATTTTATTAGGCGATTCATTTAACTCCTAAAACCATAAATTATTCTACTCTTTAAAACTAAGTCGCGCAAACTAGTGTCACTCTACCCGCCAAAATATTAGATAAAACGTTAAATTTCCATTGCGAACTCCTAGTTTTAAATTATAAGTTAATTTCCATGCGCACTTATGTTAAAAGGCATTCAAAAATAATGTTTAATAAAACATTCAAAAAGTTTGAAAAGTCCGTGGGTGAAAACCCCAAACTACTGTGGGATAAAATTCATAACGTGCTTAGGAGTTCCGCTCACCTGTCTCGTTATACTTTGGAATTTTTAAATTAAATTCTGAGTACCGTCGACTGAACAAAGTTGCGAATTCTTAAAATTTGGCATCGTAATTAATCTTTCGGTTTAATAAACATACAAAAAGTCCACTCAACATTCTTGGCGCTCGAAGGGTTCCTTGAAACAGTTAATGAATCTTAATACAGCTGTTTCGAACTTGGTCCCTCGTTTTGGTAATCACACACGGTTTTTACGCTTTCATCTACGTCGGTATCATAATTTTCCTACTTTACGTTTAGACATTACAAGCAAAATAATGGTCTACTTTAAGAATCCTGTATACTGAGATACTATCTGGGGGCACGGCCGTGCCCCCACCAAGTCGAGCAAATCGATTTTACATAATCGGTTTACTTCATAAAACAATTGAACCTCGAAAGAAAACAAATTATTTCGAATTTGGAACACACGAGCGGTGCCGTTGGCGGCGCAATTGTTTGTGGACTTCGAGTTTTCCACGATTTTAGCCGTTCATTTTATCTTTGAATATTTTTCATAATTATTACATGGCATTAAAATACTCGTGATTCTTTATGAAATCCGCATTTTCAGGCTCATTTTAGACTACTTTCGTATATTAATGCCTTTTATTATGCATCAGTCACAACATAACTATTAAATATGCATCGCTCAAAACAGACCTAACGTCACGCAGTCTGTCCTCGCTGAAAGGTATTTCTAACTGTTGCGCCGTCCGTAACTCCGTTCATTAAAACGGTCCCAGTTTCGGAGGAACCCTAAAAACGGCGCGGAATGTAGAGTGGGGGGGCTTATTCCTTATTAATGGAAGGGATGACGCTAAATCTTGTAATTAATGCAGGTGCTCGCGTTCGAGCAAACTTACCGAAAGGATCTTCGGCAATTATCGGAAAATCGCTTTCTATAACACGTTGCGGACAAAATTATTCTATATTAATTTTACTAAAAGCTTTTCCGGCGATTGTTAACGACTTTCCAGAATTTGTATTAAGGAAAATCAATTATTGAATTAATGCCGCCATGTTTCTATAATTGAAGTGTGCGGGAACTAGCTTGCGCAAATAGAAACGGATGTGTTGAGTGTAAGAAAATAAAGTGTAGGGTGGATCGTGAGTGGGTCTCAAAGCTTTTAAAAACTATCCGATACGAACTTGCACTAGTCGTCCCTACTTAGAAGGGCACTAATGCGCTCAAACTTCGGAAAAGTTGAAATCGGAAAGAATACCCGTGGTAATATCGCGAGCTCAATACTGTCTGACCAAAAAAACATGTCAAAATTTTAATTAATCACTTAATCACGATTTACCTAACTTTATTTATAAATAACTAACTCGCGGAGTTTCACTTTGAAATTTTAACTAGAAACGAAAACATTTTAAGTTTCTGTTATAAAGTTTCACAAACTTGTAACGTTGCTTCGAACGTGTCAGTCAAAACAGTTTAGGTGAGAGTTTGCTGGAAAATCGGTAGTGGCGTGGCCTGATTTTCCATTCTATCCGTGTGGGAAGGGCACTGGGCGAGTTGGCGCTAAAATTATGAGTCCATGATGAGTTCATGAGCATCCATCCACCGACGTCGGCAAGGCAGGACACCAAACACACTTCTGGTGTATGTTATTGATTTTCACCGCCCGATGGGCGGGGCGAAATCTGTGCGAAAGGGATCACTAGATTGCCTCCTCTCAAATTAGAAGAGGAGCCAGAATTTCTCTCAATAGCTATTCCAATAAAAGACGTACCATTAACCAACTATTTGAAATAGGTAAGGGCCCGTAGAAAAATGCTCTTGCAAGAATACTCTTCGTCAAATTTGGGACGTCTCAAGTTTTACTTTACTGATTGTCTTATTTTTGTTTCTGGTTTGTTGAACATGATTGTGATTTACGTAAATAGCTCAACTTAGCCTACATTTTTATCTCGGCCCTTACTCCTAAAATAGTTATACTAAATAGGAAGACATAGTAAATTGTCTACTTCGTTCAGCGATCGGTAAAATACAATCAGTATGACCGTAACTACGATCAAAGTTTCTCAAAAAAAGTTAAGATGGTTTTCACTTCAACATTTATTTATTATTTAATTAATAGTAGTGACTGCATACATTAATCACTTAGATAATTTGTAGGTACTGTTTTTTTTTTTATGCCTCTTGTTTTTCGTAATCACAATTGTTTTATAAGAAACGTGACCTTAAACTACAAAATTCGATAAGAAAACAATTTAAATAATATTGCGTAACTAAACACGCACACAATAACAAATTATTAGTACTCCTCCATACAAATCTAAATATATAAAAGGAGAAACTGACTGACTGACTGACTGACTGACTGACTGACAGATCGACGCACAGCCTAAACGGCTAAACGTAGGCACTTGAAATCTGGAAGAGACGTAGCTTAGGTACCGTAGAGGTGCACTAAGAAAGGAATTCCCGAAATTCCCACGGGAACGGGAATTAGCGGGAAAATCCCGTTGTATGAAAAATCTAAACCGTTTAAGTTAGACACTTAAAATTTGGCATGCAGGTACCTTTGTAAACTTTAAGCTTAGTTGCAACGGGATATTGCGAAATTCCCACGGGAACGGGAGTTAGCGGGAAAATCCCGTTGTATGAAAAATCTAAACCGCTTAAGTTAGACGCTGGAAATTTGGCATGCAGGTAAAATGGAAATAGTCGAAGGGATGAGGAGTGAGTGACATAGGCTACTTTTTGTCTTTTTATAATCCATCACTTCTCTAAAATGAGGGTTGTAAAGTATTTATGGAGTATTCAGCAGTTTATCAATGTTTTCTATATAGCTTATGCCTAGAATCTTTTTATCCTATTCCCAAATTGAAAGACATATACAATATACATATCGCGTATTCAAATAATTCTGAGATCTCTTCTGTGTCATTCCGAATTCAATGCGAGCGAAGCCGCGGGCAAAAGCTAGTCATCTATAAGAGTAAAAACAATTCACCGTAACTTCTTAAGTGTAATTTTAAGTAAAACACGCCTACCCCATAAAACACGATTTTATAGCTACGCAGTGTAGAGGCGACAAAGTTATTTGAAAGTTTTCAATCGCCTGGCTCAGTCTCGACTTTCAAAAATACGATATATCACTCGATAAAGCTCCAGTGAGACCTGTAAGAAAAACCGAGTAAGTGACATTAGATTGCCGACCATGAAACAAACTAATTAGAAGTCAATCTACAGTCCCGATGAAACGCAACGTCGCAAAACTTACTACTTAGTTCACATTATTTTTTCGTTTCTAACTTCAATTTTATACTAGGTTATACCTGCAACTTTTGATGTTTCGTCAAAATACAGCCAGTACTTATTCCGAGAAAGAGTAGCATTCACATACATGTGGACTTCTAAACACTCAATCATCCTTCCATCCATACAAACGTTCGCAAGTATCATAATACTAATATTACTTAGTAGGATTAATATTATTATGGATATGAAAATGTCACTCATTTCTTGCTTTACAATATCCCGTTTAACAACATTAAATAGGTAGGTCCTACACGTAGGCAACATTATTTTTCAAGTCCTAAAACGTATCTCAACTCGATAGACGGAAAAAGAAAAAAGAAATTTGATTCTTTACGGGATACAAACAGTGAACAAAACGAACAATGAGCTAAAACGCAGACGTCGCCATTTGTGTCACTGTTCTAGTTCTAAGAATGAAAAATATAGCTAACTACCTACTTTGGCAACCCGTGTCAAGGCCCGGAGACACTGTTCCTACGCCGACTGTATGATAGCAAAAAATATCCAGAAAAGTACGAGTATTTTAATCCCTTCAAAGGTCTGTTGTACAGAAGCTGACGGGATTACGGACAACGCTTATCCTTTAATTACGGCCAAGTTTATTCATTAATAATCAAAACAAAAAATATCGGGGATAGATAATCTTTCGAGTTTTTTATTCAGGACAACTTAAGCTAGCTCCTTTAAGTTATTGCTGTTTCTAAGACGCTGAAATCATATTCATTTTTCATCTGTAACAAAACTGTTGCCCGTCACATTTTTTGCGTCTCGTTTTTAATTTGTTGATGATTAAAAAAAAGTTTAAATTACCTTCATTTTCAACCGAATTTGGATTGGACATCGGTTTTATTCTCATAACACACTGCCTTTGACGAACTCCGTGGTGAGTTGTCGAATTCTCCACTATAATGATAGCTGATTCCGTGTCACAAATAACACCCTAGATATTTACTGAAATTAATGCTGAAACTGACACATAGGACAGATTGCGGTGAAACTTATTCACCGCTGTTTGGCGTAGGGTTTAAAAATGATCAGGGCGCCGTGACAGCTCGGACAAGGTTCACGAGGTCAGGGACAGCCCTGGGAGATACGTGATCCTAACTATCTTCTAGCGATCGTGGAAGGAATAAGAATTGCGAAATAGATTTGAATCCGCTGCGGTATTTGTACATAACAAGCGCAAAGGTTTGTAAACAAACCATTAGCACAGTGGCTCTTTGAGAAGGGGTGAACGCGAGTAATGCCTCAAATTGTGATAGGAAAGTTGCTGCCGTGTTTCGACTAATGCATTCTGAGGCTTTATTTGACTTTTGTGAACTTTTCGTCACACAAATAACGACTATTATTTAAAAACCATAATACTTAGCGTAATCTTGCGAGACGCTTCGCGGTAGCTTATGTTAGTTTTCAGATTAAGAGACAAGAAATTATACACTCCCCGCTACAGGTGAAACAAGTCGAAAGTTTTAAAACATCATTAAATAGACTTTTAAAGCAGGTAAAAAGCAAGTAACCCTTATCATAATGACCTACGTAATACAAAATTCAGGAAAGTTTTGCCGTTCTTTCTTTTGAGCGACCCCTAGGCAAAAAGTATTATGAAGGTTTTAAAAAACTTTACTCGGTTTTTGACAAAAACGTGCTTTGGACATTTTAAAAAGACGCCAAAAGAATGGGTTTTTACTGTGCGAGTACAAATTACTAGTAGTGAGCACCATAATTAAATTCTCTGGTATTGTGAAGTCTACGTTTTAAATCCAGTTCACACATTTCCGCCCAAACTAATAAATTTACACGCTCACAAATTCAGCCGTAGATGGCTCTGTCATTTACAAGTTTAGCGTAGGATTTATCGACTTTAATCGTAGTTGAAAAACCTCCGACAATGTAAATGGGTTTCAAGTTTCAGCAGAACAATAGCAATTTGGAATTACAAAAAAGTGAAAAAGCGGTCAAACTCAGCACAATCAAGACTCTCAAGTGCAGAAACATAAATGAAGCAATTAATTATCCGCGATCCCAATTATTCTTCCTGCCCCCCCCCCCCCCCTTGGCGCCCTCCGCACTTATATTTTTCTCTTTTCCGTTAATTTGTCGAAAGTTAATTGAAGGAATACTGCTGTGAATGTTGTATAGTGCGAATAAAATCAGTGGAAATCTCGACTTCTGCCGCTTTTACAGTTCACATATTAGGTAGATACCTAATATGTGAACTGTAGATAGACCTATGGCATGTCTGAGCGTTTGCATTCCGTACATTTACATGTACTTATGTATCAAGTCGATAAAATTCGTCACATTTATTACAAACTATTACTATGCAATTTTGTGAAGTAAAAACTACACTAAGATTTTTTTTATAAATAGTGTTCCGTTAGACAAGTTAGCTCTATTTACACTTAAAATTTTGGCGACATCGATTACCACACTAGCGATGACGGATGCCGTTTCCACTTGATAATATTTCCGTATTTAAACCGATAGGTAGTCCTATCAAATTATTTGTCCCATCGGTCCACCATTTTCGCAACATTAAGACACTTTATCCTTTATTACTCAAATTGTGACTACGTTCAAATTCGCGCTAAAATCGAGAACACGGCGTCGAACCGGAATTTAATAAGCGCTAACACGTCAACAATGGTATTGTGCGCATTTATTATCTGCGTCAAATGAAAGCACAGAGCACGTATCGTAGCCTTTGAAAATTTTGTTTTTTTTTGCGTGGGAGGCAAAGGGTCGTCACCTAGTGAAGCGGGTAACTGGAGGATTGACGGGTCGCCGCAGCATTGTTTACAAAAACAATGGCCGACCTCCGCGGAGTCATTAACCTACCTCCGAGCTTGCAGCGCAGCGATCTCAAACGGTTTAAACTTAAGCGGTGGAACTTATTTACAAAGCTATCTTTTAGAGCTACTTGGTTGTTGTGGACGTTTAAAGCTTGCGTTGCTCTAAATAGGGACGCGGAGTCGCTTAGTGTTCTAATTTACTTAGATCCAGAAGGATTCTATTTCATTTTTGAGTAGTAATGCTACAGTATTTTACGTTTCACAGATTTACTAGTTAACTGGAGATTTATTTTTCATGTCCATGTACAACTTTGGTATACCTACTTACTTTCAATTTAATAAAAATAACGAAATTTTTGGGCACATTTTTTTAACCATCAGTATCGATTGTGCTCTCAACTCAGTAAGTTTTTTTTTTAATTTAAGAACAAAAATTAAATTCATATTTTTTATAAAATTCCCTCTTTATCCACTCTAATCTTTGAGTTGTTTGACTTTACAATCACATCAAAACAAACCACTTGCGGGTGTAATAACTAAAAAGGCTTTCATCTAGTGTACACAATCTCAACCCGAATACTACTCATATCCATATTTTAATCCATTTAAAGTTACACAATTCGAAAGGGTTTGTACAGATTTCCCGTCACGCGTCCAGATCAGGTGGTACGGCGCGTGACAAAGTCACGTGGTACGTATCCAACTTACTATACTTTTAATCTTTGTGCGTTACACTAGAAGATAATATACTACAAAGGATATACCTACACAAAAGAATAAAGATTAAAATAATGCGAATGACTCTGCATATGCAATGTGTTGGAACTGGAACTCTATGTGTATAGAATATAGATATGTAGGTACAATTATAATACGATATTTCTGAGTAAAAGTCAAAAGGATCGGAGCAAGTTGTATAGCTGCTTACTAACATGGTATTTTTTGTTTAAAACTGTAAAAATGTACTTGATCTGAAATATTAAAGTAATAAAAATATTAAGAAGAAATGTTTGTACAATATTGATAGCCTGTTGATGTATCGCCTAGTTGTACTAAGTATGTTTCATTTCCTTAGTTGCTCGTGTAATTCCTAAACCCGTCACAAGGTCACAACACGGCGAAATCACTTAGCGGAGTGTCGTTAAACTTCCACATTCAAATTCAAATTACGAATCAAAATCCAAGCCACTCACTCTCAACCGATACCCTATATTTTTTAATCCATCACAACGCAAAACAGCCAGTAACCTCTTCATAATAACTGAAACGACGGAAAACGTCAAGCCAGAATGGCGTACAATTGAATTTGGACGCCATAGTTTTGCATTTGTTTTATGCCGGTGTCACGTGACCCCGGAAGCCGTCACGCGGGACGCTACGTCCGACGTTATTCCGATACCGGGCAGGATTTAATTTTGCCAACGGCAAAGATTTACAGGTGGATAAGTTTAGTTTTTTTTTAATCTTTATGAAGATAGATAATCTTTAAACTGCATCAGCCTATGTGAATGCTACATATGAACATTAAACAACCTGTATCATTGTATATGCATACATAATCCCTGTATTGCCAAATGGGGTATGCAAAACTTACGCAGTGTTATTCAAATAAATTCATGACTATTTCACGTTTCGTAGCCACTTTTAGCATAGTTTTAGGTTTTTAATTCCATGAAACAATAGTGATAGGTTGCTAGCTTGTTGCCTAAAGCATCCCTTAACCTATTTTCGTTGTTACCACTTACGATATTCACAGAAACAATGGAGAGGTGTTATTTTAAGCATGGCAATACGAACAATATAATTATATAATATTATCTAAGATATATTTTTTCTAATGTCGCAGACTTTTTCGCCAAATTTTGGCTATAGATAGAAACAAAACCACAAACTTTGGCAGTAATAAACTGGTGAAAACCAATAGAAAGTTTGTTATTGCCTAGTGTGATATCTAATTTAAAATTTGTTTCTATACTATTAGACAACATTATAAATAAGCTTATAATTAATATTTGGCACGTGGAACCCGAACGCAGCTAAACAATCTTCAAACTTTGTCATAGCAACTGACTTTCCCATATCAAAATTCCTCGTTTTATAGAACATACGTATTAAAAGTTTAAAAAAATAGTCCGATTCCATATTCTGTTTGACGATCCATTCAGCTAAAATGTTAGAATCAAATATTATGCTTACAAATTTTAGTATACGTTAACGCAAACAAGGGAGCATCGCCTAATAAAATAAACAAGTCACGCGATGGTCTCCTAATGACAACAAAGTAAGCAAATAATGTTGCCATTAGAATACCGTTTCAAAAATATGTATCTCAATCTCTGGTTTGCGATTTTAAATTGTTTTTTTTACTGTATAATCACTATAATACGACTTTTAAGAAGCTTTTCATAATCGTTTCCACGATAATGCAGTTTCGAATCCATCTAGTAAAGTAAACAAACTAAATAAGTACATAGCTAGTTTAAATTTATCACTTTTTTATCTTTCTTGTCTATTTCGCACGCGCCTGATTAGAGTAAGACATAGTTTTAAGAGGGTAAAACTTAGCGCTCGCCCTGTGTATTGTAAATGCACCCTTGTGTATTAAGCACCTTTAAAACTAATCAAATTGTGATACTGGCTTATGACAATGATAAGACAAACATAAAGTTGTAACGAATATTTTTATACTAGCTAATTTCAATTGTAGGAGGAAACTTGTCTTCATAAATAAGCCCAGTTATGTTAAATAACAGGCTCGAGCGTTAGTAAAAATGTTTTGTTCCTGAAATTTTATCCTTAATTGTGTGCTTTGTTCGTAGGTGTTTCTCTCGGTTCTAAACAAAAGTATCTTTTACACAAAGAAAAACTCTCATCGTAAGAAGTAAAGAATTTTTATGAGCATACTTTTGTCGGCGCGGTGGCGATATCGTTAATTCTTACATTGTCAAGCGCCTAGGTATTTCCATGGTCGTTTAAATTGCTACTATTACTTACGAGAAATTCTAGCGTGTTATCCTTAGCGCGATTTAATGAATCTTAGCCATTTTTAGGGTTCCATCTCTAAAGGAAACCAAGGACCCTTGAGGATCTATCTTTTTCTTCTATTAAGATGAGAAATGTATGTGGATGAAGCGAGTAAAGTGTGTCAGATGACCGAATACAGGCGTCTGTAGTCTGCCTACCCGCAGGGAATAGCGCATGATGTTCATGTATGTATCCAATAATAAAGACTGCAGTTTCTTAAAAAAAAAAGACAAATCCCTAACGAGAAATGTCTGTGTATGTTGTATTTCCCGTAGGTACATTTCTGAACGGATTTAAAAGCTACAAAGTCTTGAAATTGGGCATAAAGCAATGTCATACAACAACATAACATAGCATCTAAACAATTAATCCTGGCCCACCTTAGAACCCAAATTCAATGAACATCATAGTGACATTGCATTGTCCGACAAAGAATTTTTTTATTACGTTTCTTGTGACAACGTTCTGGTATGGGTTAGGAAACAAATGGATTCATTTATTTACATTTTGATTACATTAGTAAAAGGCTTAGCGCGAATTCAAAACTACAGTAGCATTATGAAACGGTGGACCTTTAAACAGTTATCTATATATAAGTATGTTTATCCGTTGTCTAGTACCCATAACACAGGCATTAAATTGCCTACTTTGGGACTAGATGATTGGTGTAAAAATTGTCCAGAGATATTTATATAGGTTAAGTAGCGACTCATTCATTACGTGAACAATGTATCTCCGTTGCACATGAGCGTTGCATCATAATGGTGCATTCGTCGGCGAGCCGTTACGCGCACTGTGCCATTGCAAAACTAGAAAATAAAAGATTCCGACGAATGAGATCCTACGCGGTTTAACTTCCTACATCATCATCAGCCTATAATATACGTCCCACTGCAGGGCACAGGCCTCCTCTCAGTATGAGAGGGCTTGGGCTATTATAGTTCCCACGCGGGCCCAGTGCGGATTGGGAACTTCACACACAACGTTGAATTACTTCGTCGCTATGTGTAGTTTTTCCCACGATATTTTCCTTCACCGAATAGCTCGTGATAAATATCAAATTCGATATCGCACATACATTCCGAAAAATTCAGAGGTGCGAGTCCGGGGTTTGAACCCACGAACCTCTGCTTGAGAGACCACAGTTCGAACTGCTGGGCTACCACGGCTTTTTCTTCCATTTAAAAACTTCCTACATTTTCACAAATTAAAAAATCATACATACATCACGCTAGTATTCCCAAATGCGGTAGGCAGAGTACACGCTATGTTACAAAGCCAAAACCATGAGCAGGCCCCCGACACTCCATACAACCGACCGCGCGAGATAGCCTACTACTACTACATAAACAACATAACGTCTGTACACGCACGATGTGTGTGCGTAAACTATGCAGGGCCATCACTCAATTTGTAGCTTTGTAGAACTAAATAGGAACTCATTAAATAAGTTAGATTAAGTGCCTAAGCAGATTTTTCATAACAAAAACTATAGTAGCACTGCCTGATTATACAAATAATTTGGAATAATGTGAGCGTTCCTTACATTTTGTTCATCGGATGGAAATCTGAAAAACCTCCGATTCTTGTTTGAATAATTGATTTCCAAACACCCATATACCGAACAATAGCGAACCATTTTTATTCTATTCTCTAGCCGATACTTTCACGTGTTTCACATCTAAGTATAAAATATTAGAGAAAATGTTCCTACCCGCGAATTCTGTGAGTAATGGCAACCGTGTGACGTAAGCGCGGTGTGACTGCCTCGTTGACTGCTGCGTTGCAGGCGACGATATTTTGGCGGGGGGAGGTGAGTGTCGCTTCTTTACGTAGTAATAGTTTCTATTCTTTGCCATAAGTATCTTACGCCACTTTTAGTATAATTTTTGGTTGAAACATAAATGGAAGACGTGTAATAGTGACGTTGCTAACCTGTCGCCTAAATCATACCTAACCCTATTCTTAGTCGCCTCTTACGACAGCCAGGGAAGAAGTGAATAGGGTGTTATTCTAAATCCAACACCACGCGGTAAAAAAAAACACTTAGATAATCTAATTTCAATCTCGCCCGCAGTTGTCGACAATACGCATTGTATCATGTTGATGCAGTCATTCTTCTCGGACCCGACCGCAGATGAAAACTCTCCAGACGTCATCCACAGAACACACAATCTTAGTTATCAAGTTATCTTTAATCTTAGTTCCAACAAAATTTAGGAGTAAGTCTTGTGTATGATGCCAGTCAATGTGACAATTTTAACAATTACAGAACTGTGTCAACTCTACGCTGTCAGAGGCTTTACCGATATGCGTTCAGCCGCCTTGAAGTCTGTTTGACTTTGTGTCACAAATGTGGAATATTACTTCATAGACATGCATAAATACCACTAATGTCGTCGGCGACGCGTCTTTTGCTGCGACTTGCAAGCAGTTAGATTGAAATGTCACTTTTATTTGTTACTAGCTTTTGCCCGCGGCTCCGCTCGCGTTAAATTCGGGGTATCATAGCACAGAAGAAGATAACACACATACCAATTTATAGCTTTCTACATTGAAAACTTCCACCCCACACTTTAGGAAAATGGGGGGGTTTTGAAGAGACAAAAATTAGCCTATGTCACTCTCCATGCCCGAAACTATCTCTACCCAAAAAAATCACGTCAATCCATCGCTCCGTTTAGCCGTGAAAGACGGACAAACAAACAAACAAACAAACAAACAAACACACTTTCACATTTATATATTGGTACGGATTTGATTCCTGTGTGGTTTCGGAATAGAATAACTTTCTCCATTTCTTCCGTGGATGTCGTAGAAAGTGAGATAGGTATAAAGGACGCTTTAGGCGACAGGCTAGCAACCTGTTACTATACTACCTCTTCCATCTATCTTCAAACCTTAGATGATGCTAAGAATGGCTGCAAAGCATGAAATAGTCATAATCATGCTTTTTTCTGTCACGTTTCGAGTGTTCAGCCTATTCGATTTGGGAACATATACGTGATTGTATGTATGTTTTATTTGTATAAAAATTACGCTACGATTCTTACATCGCATTTCATTTGTTACTTTCATGCACTCATAGCCCCGGGTAATATGGGGCGCATATAGGGGTTTGCCGAGCGCTCTTGGCAGCCGAGGCGCGGTTCCCAGTATCATGTTAGGCCAGCTCTGCCAGGTTTGGCATCCACAGCACGAACAATTTGGGCCCAAGCCGAGCCACCTACCTATTGGATTGTCATAATTTAACATTGTATCGGCAAGCCAGGAGCTTCGCCTAAACTTGTAGGAGTTACGCCAAATTTGATTAGTTTTTTGAAACGAACGGACAATGGATGCGTGTGAAGTTACGAGCAAAATTGAAGCAACATACTTTTTTGTACGATTAATTCCTATTTTTTTACTATCAGGCAACTAAGTATTAGGTATGCTTTAGGCGACAGGCTAGGAACCTGTCACTGTCACATCTCTTTCAATTGTGTTTCAATCTAACATTATGGTAAAACAGTTTTGAGTATGTAACATATCAGGTGCTCTGCCTACCATTTCTGTATACAGGCGTGAGGTATGTTTGTATGTAATTCCTATTTTTGAACAAGTTACCTACCTACTACTGTTATCTATTTCAGATGCCTGAAGTTGCAGATGTTAACAGATACGGTGTCAACGCTCCGCTCTTAGTGACTTTACTGAACTGCGGTTACCTAGCGTGACATCTTCTGCTTAACTTTTACTCCGTTTAATTTGAGATTTGAAACATAACTGTCAAAAACTCACGCATTTTTAAGTAAAGACAAGGCATCGCCGCGAATACTGATACCGTTTGTATTGAAATCATTATAACAAACAGTACCTACCTTATAAGTGTTATTGCATTAATCATATTATCTAGTTTAAATTTGGATTCCAGAGAAAAAATCACATATTTCCGTTGAAATTTCTGATCTTAAAATAAACAGAGTATAGTGTTGTTACTGTCTTGTCGTCAACTATGAATGAACATAAAAATGCATTGATACCAGTAGTTGTTGTCGAAGGCACATACATAGTCTACTGCTGCTGCTGCCTGCAGTCGACATTGAAACAACACCTTATCTCCACTAATAATTGTTTCAATTGTTTTCGAGTTTTTCCTCACTGTGTGTGGTTGCCTAATAATACTTAGTATTAATTTGTGGTGCATAGACCGTGGGAAACCGTGTATTGTCGGTCGAATTCTCATAAAATCTCGCGACAGAGTATACATCGCACAATCCATGAAAATCAACCACCGTATAATAAACCTCACACAACTCTGATAGGGTTTGTTTTAGATTGAAGAAATTTTGAAAAAAGATGCACCTGAGTGTCCGTTTTTACAGCGGAAACCGCTTAGGGTGGTTTGCCACTAGCGCTGTGCGGTGAATGAAGAAGAATCTAACCAATGGCAGCGCTTTGTTTTCTTAACCACGTAAAGCCCGGTGATTTTATTGGCCATTCTTTTAACATTTTGTTCATTTACTCGAATTGTAATAGTTGTAGTTGTTTGTAAACAAATTATTTGTTTATCATTTGAAAACGAGTTAATGTCCAACTAAGTAAAATACGCCTGTGTTCCCAAATGCGGTAGGCAGAGCTCACAAAGCGTTACAATCCTGACCATTTCACGCATCGCATCCAATTCCAGAATAATTTCAGGTTTAAAAATAAACCGGCCAAGTGCGAGCCGGACTCGCGCACGAAGGGTTCCGTACCAAAAACTGCAAAAAATCAGAATTTTTGTACGGGAGCCCCCTTAAATATTCATTTTATTTTAATTTTATTATTTATTTTTAAAGTAAATATTTAATTAAATATTCTGTGAGCATTTCAAGTATTTGGCTGTTACAATTATTTAAATAGACCCAAAACTGCAAAAAAAAAACACGTTTTTTCTATGGGAGCCCCCTTAATTATTATTATTATTTTGATTTTAGTATTTGTTGTTATAGCGGCAACAGAAATACTAATATAAAATTTCAACTCTCTAGCTCTCACGGTTCGTGAGATACAGCCTGGTGACAGACGGACAGACAGACAGCGAAGTCTCAGTTATAGGGTCCTGTTTTTACCCTTTGGGTACGGAACCCTAAAAAGGTATAATAATAACAGGTTGATAGCCTGTCGCCTGAAGCATGCCTCAAATTATTTCCTCAGTCACTGCTTAAGAGCGTGCACACAAAATTCGGTGATTTTGATGTTTTTCCAATGCTTTAGAAAGCTATAAATCCTTAAGTTTTTAAAGAAAAACTACTGTAACATATAAATAAACTCTTTTTCTAGGGATTAACGGAAAAAAATATTTTATTAGCAACACAGATTTCTTTTACTTAGCCAATTTGTTGAAGGGTTTTCACAAAAATACGCGTCAGAGCTGTCTTTCACTTGAAAATTTGCCATTAAAATTTACCATAAACGATATAAACTTGTTATTATCTGATATACAATATAGTCTACTGGGGATTAACGGATTAACATGAATCAAATTATTGGTTTTTATTATTCAAATATCATTTTACATAATTTGAAAGTTGAACCATTACTTTATTTTTTTTCTCATTGATTTTAATGTAATTACAAATGAAACAATTTTATTGTAAATTTACAGAATATGTTTAGTCTAACCATATTTTTTTCATGGCTAAATATGAGTTAATTTACATTTCACGATTTTTTAAACATTGGTCCAAAACCACTAAGGTCAGGTGGGGGAAGAGAAACGCAGGGATAAGAGGGCACTACAGACCATAATCACTCATAACTCGACGAGTTATGGTCTGTGGTGCCTCTTACCCCTGCCCTGCCCCTGAATTTCTCTTCCCCCACCTGATCTTATATTACGTTCGTAAAAAATGTGTGCGCCCTCTTAAGTGCTTATTCTACGAAATAAATAGAGAGGTTATTCTAATCCGACATCACTTAGAAAATCATCATCTTCATCATCATCACCATCATCATCATCATCATGCCTTAAGACGTCCCACTGCTGAGCATAGGCCTCCTCTCACTATGAAAGCTATAGCTATAGTTCCTACGCGGGCCCAGTGCGGATTGGGAACTTCACACACAACATAAAATTACTTCGTCGTTGTGTGTTGGTTTCCTCAAGATGTTTTCCTTCACCGAATAGCGTATGGTAGGTAAATATCAAATTCGAAATCGCACATAAATTCCGAAAAATTGAGAGGTGCCTGGGCTCGCACCCATGGGAAAAAGACTCAACTCAAATTACACATAAAACCATCCAAATGTCCGTTCGTCTTTTCTTATCGTTATTTATCTGTTTATTTTCTTTATTCGTCTTGACGCTGCTAAAATGATTCTTTATTTAAAAAAAATAATATTTTGCACTTGACTAGTTTTTAGTTTGTTAAAACCACTTTTTTTAATTTGTCATAGCTCTGAAAACCCCTAACAGCGCCCGGCCCATTGCCGCTACGCAAATGAAGGCGACAGCCCTGAAAAATTAAATATTTATGATCTTGTATTAGAGGTTATTTTATGAAATCGTTGTTTACCTCCGAGTTGCCTATTTACATAATATTCCATTGAGGAAATATGGCTTAATTGAAAGTGGGAATATTATTTTGGTAAAATAAAGCAAATAAGACCCGATATTAAAAGCTTTATGCTTATCTGGGCGCTGTTTACTGATTAACTAATTAAAATAAATACCCACATTTACATAATACTGTATCGGTTTTAGAATAGCACCTCTCCGTTTCTTCTGTGGGTGTCGTAAGAGGTGGCTAAGGAAATAGACGTATTTTAAGGCGATGGCTAGAAAAAATGCTGGAAGTGGCCATGAAACGTGAAATAGTCATGGCTTTGTACATACATACAATCACGCCTGTGTTCCCAAATGGGGTAGGCAGAGCACACGAAACGTGACATAGACGAAACCATGATTATGACTATATCACGCTTTGCAGCCACTGCTAGCATAGTTTTATGTTGCTAGACTGTCGCCTAAAGCATACCTAAACCGCTTCCTTAGTCGCTTCTTACGACATCCACGGAAGAAATGGAGAGGAGTTATTCTATTCCGACACGGCACGGTACATGTGACGGTCATGGTTTTGTCTACATAAAATTACGTATGCTCTGCCTACTCCATTTGGGAACATAGGCGTGATGTATGTACAACATTGTACAATTAAGTTCCTACGTCTTGGTTAAGATCAATCTTCTGATTTACAAAAACTATACCTAATGATTTTAAAAAAATAATTAAATGTAAGACGTAGATGTTGCAATACCTAGGTACTTAATTCGGCAGAATCTTTTATTACTAATAATTGTTAAAGGGAACATGCCAGTTTGATTGTCAATTAATACATTATACCTTTTGTAAGATTTCTACCCTTCAGCACCCCCTATTCTCACTTAAAATCACTACCTCCCCCTCTTTGTCTGTTTTGACGCGTTGATTTGGATAATATAGTGAATCGTAATGATACCAGTTTAATTTTGAAGCCACGTCCCCCTTTCATAGCCACTCTAGAACCCTTCAAAGAGGGGTGCATTGGAGATCCGTGGTATAAACTGAAAGAGAAAGTCTGGGCGCGCCGTTTTCTCCCTTGCCAATAATGCATTCATTTCTTAAGGTGTTTTTTCGCCGGTGAGGCTAGGGAGCTGAAATGCATTCCCAAATGATGTAGGCAGAGTACACAAACGTGACACAGACGAAACCATGGCCATTTCAAACTTTAGCCACTTCTAGCATAAATTTTAGGTTTGAAAACGGAGGGAAGATATAGGTACCTGTAATAGTGACAAGTAAAGCATATCTAAACTTATTTCCTTAGTCGCCTCTAACGACATCCACGAAAGAAAAGGGGAGGTGTTGTTCTAACTCGACACCACACAGGCAACAGGAAATTTGTAAAACACTATTTCACGTCTTACCTCGTCACGTCTCGCTGACAAAATGACATCAGTAGTTTTGCCAACCTTGTATAGTTTCAGTTATGACTACGATTTAACTCAAAATGTTATGCAAATTTAATATTATCCTTAACAGCCTGACGCACTCGCCATTATTTTTGTTTTCATAGTTACATACATCGTCACTCCTGTATTCTCAAATGGGTTAGACAGTACGCACGAAATGCTAAACAGACAATACAACCGTTACCTCACTTTTCATAGCCTCTCACGACATCCGCGGAAGAAAAGGAGCGGTTTTATCCTAAACCCGACACTACACGTCTAGTGTCGTTCTGTTAATGGTAGATTTATACCACTATCTTAAGACATGCTGACACAAAACTATAGACAAACATACCAGTAAAAGTTCTCGTAGCGTAATAAATTTGCTGTTAACAAATTTCCTATCTTTAGCGAGCATCCATTCTGCACTCGCTACAACGCGATTTAAAACTCATCGCACGCCCGCGTCCAACTCCACATAATCGTGTAAAAACTGTCTCCGAAACTGGAAATTATCATAATTTTATTTCAACACGTCGTCTAATTTCTGCCGGCATTCAAGGAGCTCACGTGCGTTTAAGCGCAATTACCATACAAATGATGTCTCCGCAATCTGTCTGGGGTTTTAAGCTAGTGCAACCATTAAGCAGGCTCGATGGTTCCCGCCATTAATTTAATACCAAGTTTTCTTTGCCGCGGCGGCTATTAACCGACTGCTCTCTCGCAGAACCGACTAATTCAACCCAGGAACCGCTTACGCAGCCCTAACTAACTGCAGATTTATACATGGGCTGCGACTGCCAGCTTTACACGTCGAACTTAAGTGGGAACGAACATTGGAGTGCCGGCTTAATCAAATGATTTAAGTAAGTTAATGGGATGATGGTGTTTCGCATGTTTGTTGGATAAGCAATTGGATTGTCGGCGCAACGTAATTACAGATAATGGGCACCTACTTCATTAACGAAAACCGTAAAAGAAAGTAGGGAATTTTCAGTTGGTCGTTTTTCGGCGGATGAAAGTACACACTTCACTTAACTTATAATGTCCTGGTTGGTGGTGGTACTTTGTTGTATTACTAAGTATTTGCGCTGGATGATACTGTGCATTGATTTCCTAATTTAAAGGGTTAACAATAAAGATCCTCATTCAAAAGCCCTCGCTCTACAACTCGCTCAAACAGACATAAAACAGCGCCCCACACTGGCAGGCTATCCTTGTAAATCTCCGAAACTACGAATCTCATTTCAATAAAACCTTTACATTCACATAATTAATTTCCTCAAAGCTTTATCTTGGTGTCTTCGGCTTATTTACATAATTGCCAGCCGGCAAGCGAAACCGCAAGCAAAAGCTACCTTTTGATAATTAAATTTACACTTTAAGTCCGGTAAATTTGCATATAATTTCATTGAAAAGAGAAAATACATAGAACGCACGCTTACCTCAGAGTCGGAATGAAATTAAAAGTTATCTTAGAGAGCGGGAAAAGTTGAGAGGGTCTGGGAGAGCTGAGAAGAGATTAGAAGCGGCGCAAGCGACGCGGGCGGCTCGGGTTACATTATCAATTTACAGTTTCTCATCTAGACTAGACAGTAGACGGTTGAAACGCGGGTAAGTACAATGTAAAGAGAATTGTGAGAGATTTTGTTCTATAGCGCTGAGTTGTTACATGTTAGCGGAAGATTCTCGTGTGTGTAAATTGATAGGTTGCGTAAATTGAACGTGGAGGAGTAGTTCTATTAATTAAATTACCTAGTAAGATTTCTTCCGTGATAGTCTCCCCGTGTGGTATCGAATTTGGAATTACGTCTGTAAATTTTTCATGGATGTCATAAGAGGTGACTAAGCACGTAATAGGTTGAGACGAGTATGTTTTAGGCGACCGACTAGAAACCTGTCAATACTATACCTTTTAGCTAACTTTAGACCTAGTAAATTGTGGTAAATATGGCTATAAAACATGAAATAGTTATGGTTTCGTCTATAGTCTATAGTATAATATTTCGTATGCGCTGTTTTATAAATTTGAGAAAGATCCCTTTTAGATTTAAGTACAGTTTAATGATTCAGTGAAATACGTAAAAAGAGGATTATAATTTTAGTCTGTCATTTTAAAAGTTAGAATGAAAAAGTGAAAGAAAACACACATTCCTTTATCCAATACGACGGGCTCAATTTTCGACCTCTCATAAATCGTCCATCTCAATAATTTGGTTGCAAATATCTAATATAGCAACTACGAAATATCTGACTACACAGCAGAACCAAAAATAAGAGGGACACTGCTCATGGTAATATCAATCCCATAACGACCCGACTGGCACCGTCAAAATAATAACAACCACAAAATTATCAATTAAGCGCTCATTTACAATACCTAATAGACACTGATTGCCATAATTAGGGTAGCGACATATCCCTAGCTACAGGAAATGTACTTAAACAGCTCTAAGGTATATTTTGTCACCGTCACAACAGCGTTAAATGAAGCAATTTCCGTTCCTTAAATTGACTCCTCTGTGAAATTGGTTTTGAGAAATGAGCTTTGGCATTATTTGAATTGTTTAACTGAATCGTCTTTGTTAAATGGGGAAGCAAAAATACGATGCTGTAACACTTTTACACGATTTAGTCGATTCGATAATGTTTTTGTTCTTCACGAAGGGTGTTATTTGTCCGCCTTACCGGCTGCGACATTTCACTCATTTATACGTTATGTTTAGAATGGAAGGTTCTAAAATTAAAAAGTCAAAGTAACCGGCGACCGGCGACACGATCTCTGCATTCAGGACGGGCCCTCACGTTTGATGTCGGCGAAGAATGTTAACTAATACTGGTTCATTAGTAAACCGAAGCCCGTCTTCATCTGAATGCGCTTTTTAACGTCAATTGTCATCCGATCTTGGATTGTTGTCGGTAAACGGGGCTAGTTGACACCGGCGGCGGTCGCGCCGTGTTTGCGCTGGGCCGTGCCTACGCACCGTAAAATCGTTCCTCGCACCTACTCGTCCCGGCCTTGTCCTTACGCGCCACCATCTTCACGCGTGCTGGTTTTTCGACTTGAGTGCGCCTCAACGAATGCACACAGCGCCGCCAAACCGCCAGAATCGAGAAGTTCCCGCACAGGAAGTGTCTTCATACAACGCTGCCGCGTCGCGTACTTGGCTGGGTTTTCTAACAAGTGCTGTACAGTTTGTCTTGTTATGCTAAACAGTCTTGATTTGTTCTTCAGCTTTGTTTTCTTTGTGCCTAAGTCGCTCAGTCAGACATTTTGTTTTTTTTAACGAATGGCAACTATCGGTCACGAATGTTAGCAATATTTTACTTGATGTAAGTATCCTCGGTAAGTCCTTTTAAACTTTGAATTTAGTGTTCTTTTGTAGGTGATACGAAGCGTCAAAGCAATCTTAATATTCTGTAAAGTAATTTCTATAACTATTTCAATCACTATAGTTTAACCCCGCATCGAGTCATTATCCAGAAATAATTACAAAGTTAAAAATCAGTGCTCCTAAACTGGTTTTGCTAAACATAATTTGGGTTAAGCCAATTTTTATCGTGTTATAAAGTCGGGGAGATAACGTCATGTCCACGAAGAGGGACATAGGCCGATGTCACTGCCAACATTGAAAACTTTGAGGGGCACTTAGCGACACTCCAGTTAGCTTGCTTCTGCGGAAATCTCTCAGTTAAAAATCTGAGAGAAATAGCTGATGTTAAATTAACTCGATTTAAAGGTTTTTTTTGGTGACTGAACGTGAAATAGTCATGGTTTGGACTATGTAACGTTTCGTGTGTTTCTTTAAGAAACTTTTTTGCGTCGTTCTTTTTTATTTTAATTAAAATGTTTTTAATTATATCTTTATTCAGTAGTTGGATTACTACCTGATAAAAGATGACCACAATACCAGTTTGAATTAAATTTACTTTAAAACATTAAGTAATCAATAACTCGTCTGATGATTAAGTTTAATCAGAATTACAAAAATATGCTGGTTTGTTGTCTGTGGCAAAAAATAAGCCGATGATAAGGAAGTAAATCGCACACATTTATCAGAAAACATGAGTTAATCTGCCTGAAAACGGTAATTAACGATAATGCATAATGTTTTGGTTATAATTGACGTAATTTATGACATAACGAAAAGTGCGATTACGAAATTCCAATAAGTGCATGAAGTTTAAGAGTTTTGAGAAACGTTAACCACGTTATAATTATTATTTTTAGGAAAATATGGATGATAGACTATTGAAGTTAATTTAGGTAAAGCAAAAATTTTACCTTAGTTAAAATTTGATAATGTCATAAATATAGATCTATACTTTACAATCAGAGAAAAAAAAAATGCTACATTATTAATCTTGAATATCTAAAGATAATATATTTCCCGTGTAATGCGGATTAAGAATAACACTTCTTCATTATTTCCGTGTAGTTTAACTGACAGACTAGCAACCTCTCACTATTATACCTCTTTTTGCTGACTAAAAATTTGATAAAAGTAACAACGGAACGTGGAATAGTCATGGTTTTGTCTATATAGCGTTGCAAGGACTCTGTCTATCCCATTGAGGGCATTGAGGTATGTAGTAGGTAAGTAAGTATGCATGAAAAATATGAACATAATTTTGCACAATGGATATCTGTAAAGTTTAAATACATAATTATGTCTTCGTACAACTGATCCCAAGATATTTATTCCATACCACTTACTCAATATTAGTTCAGTATATCATGAATTATCATGCTGTACTACCCACGTATCTAATAAATAAACCGGCCAAGTGCGAGTCGGACTCGCGCACGAAGGGTTCCGTACCAAAAACTGCAAAAAATCAGAATTTTTGTATGGGAGCCCCCCTTAAATACTAATTTTATTTTATTTTAATTATTTTCTTTTAAAGTAAATATTTAATTAAATATTCTGTGAGCATTTCAAGTATTTACCTGTTACAGTTATTTAAATAGATCCAAAATAGCAAAAAAAAAAACACGTTTTTTGTATGGGAGCCCCCCTTAAATACTAATTTTATTTTATTTTAATTATTTCTTTTAAAAGTAAATTTTTAATTAAATATTCTGTGAGCATTTCAAGTATTTACCTCTTACAGTTATTTAAATAGATCCAAAATAGCAAAAAAAAACAAGTTTTTTGTATGGGAGCCCCCCTTAATTATTATAATTATTTTAATTTTAGTATTTGTTGTTATAGCGGCAACAAAAATACATCATCTGTGAAAATTTCAACTCTCTAGCTCTCACGGTTCGTGAGATACAGCCTGGTGACAGACAGACGGACGGACGGACGGACGGACGGACGGACAGACAGACAGCGAAGTCTCAGTAATAGGGTCCCGTTTTTACCCTTTGGGTACGCAACCCTAAAAAAACGGCTCCAACTATCTGGCGAGCGACAACACAGTAAAACAACAATAGTGACCAAATTAATAATTAGTTCACAATCACATTAGCTGAAAAACCCTGTTAATGTCCATTTTGTCGGCCATATGAATGGAGTTAATTGTAGCTGGAGCGTGTTGGCCCGACCGGCGCAGTGCCAGTTGGCGGGGCACACCATCGCTAATCAAAGAGGGGAGATCCAAAACCACATGTCCGTTTTTCCTATAATTCTGCTCAAGTTATTAAGGTTTTTTACATACATACATGCATACATCACGCTTGTTTTCCCTAATAGGGTAGGCAGAGAGCAGGAAACGCTACATAGACAAAGCCACGACTATTTCACGTCTAGTGGTCGCTTCTGACATATTTTTTTAGGTTTTGAGTTGGTATAATAATGACTGGTTGCTAGCCTGACGCTTAAAATGGGCTTTAACCTAATTCCTTAGTCACCTCTTACGACTTGCGCGGAAGAAAATAAATGGAGAGGTGTAATTCTAATACCACACCACACGTACCAAGGTTTTTAGATGTTAGGGTAGATACTGTTTAGGGTATGCAATCCTGATCTTACGGGATTCTGTCCTCGCGAGATCTCGTGTTATTATTTGAAATCGACCCTGAGGCATAATAATGACGAGATGCCGATCGAGATTGATAGGATTGAGCAGCAGTGGTCAGGAACAAGTCCGAGAGGGCTTTCTTAACACTTTGTTTTTTTTTACTACTTTCAAAATCATCCGTTACTACTTTCTAATCTCCTTGTGTTGTGCTGTTTGCTTATGCTAATATCCAGAATTAAATTTCCAAAAAAGGTATACCTACTTCGGGATTATAAAATGAGTTCTTCGCAAATGAAATCGCGGGTAAAAGCTAGCATAGTTTAAGTAAACCATGGTGAATAACGAATAATGAACCTTCATGAAAGAGATGAGTGTATTACAAAATGTTATGATGATGACGATGAGACATGCTCATCAGTGGCCGGAGGAACGCATTTCAATTAATAGTCGTAAGGGAATTACACAACGGGCAAAGGGCAAAATGCTTTGAAACCAAGACCATTCTTCTAACAAAATAGTGTTTTAATATCCATGCAATCGAGCATATGGAATCGAAGAATCGAGTGCAATGACAGTTTTACAATTTGTCGCAAAAGAATCCCGATTACTGGTTTACCGCTGGCAGATATCGATTTAAATGTTAAAGTGAAATAAAACATATACAATCACGTCTTCGTATCGAGATTAGCTCGACATTATCGGGAGTAATACGCTATAATTATGGCTACAGCGGTTAGAAAACGTCTAACATTGATGGGTCACGAATTGGGTCGAAACATAATGGTCCGTTTTTGTGACATTTTTCACCATAACTACACTGAGGACCGAAACCGCTACTTCCAAACTTTGCCGCTTTGTTTTAATCCACAACGTGAAAACACTTTTCGACTTTCGAATGATTCATTACAAGCGACATTTTACCCAAAAATCCCAAAACAGCAAAGATGGAACTCTTTGCAGGCCATCGCGCTACCAAAGTGCCGGGCCAGCTGGCACCTACATAAAGTTGGGACCTAAGTCAAATAAGGAAGGCCACTGAAACAGCAAATTTTGTGTCGCACAAAGAAGGGCGCAGTCGGCACGACCTAATGCTTACACGTCCTCGAGGCTGTAAAGGACCGTTTACATTTTTCACCGTACTAATTTTATTTGACCCGCCCTGAATATATTATGCCCTATTATTACGCTCCCACCCTCCGCAAGCGTTTAATGCCAACAATGAGAAATTTTTCCTCCCTTAAATGTTAACATTAAATTCGGCTGAAAATGTTAAAAATCTGATATCATTACCTTTTATTGCTCATTAAGGTTTGCTTTTATTTTTCCTTTGGGCGTTTAAATTACTGACACATTTACCAGGCCACAGTGTCAATGGCTCTAAGTGGCGTTTTATTAAATTGTACTTGGCTTTTATTAAATAAGGCAATTATTTTCGCTAAAGCTAAAGCCGTCTAAGCGACGATAAGCGTCATGGAAACTGTTCTTTTTCTGCCTGGGCATAGACATTGGGAAGCATTTTTCATTGCTTATGTTGCAACTATATTGTCTTGTTCGCAACTATTGCTCAAAAAACATCAAATTTCATATCCTAGACTTGAGACATGTCGTTGGATGGCCAAGCCGTTGGACTGGCCGCTTAAAAAAAATAACAAAGTAGGTACACAAAAATGCATCTGGGAAAGCAGAAACCACAACGCAAGTGCGATAAAAAGAGAAAAAAGAAACAGCGAGTTGACTTCTTAACTTACGTTCTCTCCATCGTACGAAACTGAGAAAAAGAATTTCTCTTGCAATTTGGTGCATAATTCTACCTGAAACAAAAAGGAAATGTATTAGTGCTGTGTTGATCTTAAAACAAAGAAGAATTAACGAAGCAAGTTTTGTGCAAGAATTAACGAAACTTTAACGTAATCTGTGCAAATTTATGAAATTTAGATTGAATGTTGAGTAGATCAAAAAGTTAAATCAAACTTATTCAAATATGTAATGCCTAAAGCCTTTTATGATAATATACCTACCTACGTCAAAAGTATTTTATGTTCTTTATTAGCACTACAGTAGGTATTTCTTCTCCAACGTTTTGTTAATTTTGAAATTGAATAGGTTGTAGGTACGCTCTATAATTTACAATTTCCCTAATTACAATTTACTAGGAAGACAAACTATTTAACGCTCGGTGACACCGTGCAACTAACTAGCAATTAATCTTTAATCAAACCACACGCTTAAGACCCGGTCATCGTAAAATTGTCTCTTTAAACGGTACCCATCTCAGAGCAATCTGCTATGCGGTAACTACTCGTTTAAAACAAGATATCCGAAATCGTCCACATTAACTCTATTTAACGAGGTCTCGATGGCTTTATTTACATTCACTAGAGGTAGGTCAGGCAGCTTTCGCATGTCACGCAAGCGCGCCAGAAAAAAAAGATAAATCGAATTAATTAGCGACATAAGACGGGAATGCTTCGCTATCAAACTTCTATTCACTAAGACGCGCATTCCAAAGCTGCAATTGTTTTATTTAGTGCGACCGAGCTGATAATCCAACGGAATACAATAAACAGACAAGGCATTAATTACTTGGCATTTAATCAACGATCCGCTCGCACGGCATAATGACTCGGATAGGAGAAGACAGCTGAAATTCGGAGGCACTCATTCGAACGAATCCAATAATAGCGAGCTTCGATCGCTCCGAGTATAACGGCCGGTAGCGCTCACCTGGCTGCAGTGTTAATGGAACCATTGTGTCGCTTGTTTTTAAATTTAAACCACTCGCTTTTGACCTAGTCCGTGTGACAGTTCCAAAATTATCGTGTTCCACAGCCGACGATTCGCTAATGGAATTTATTTTCAGTTACTTAGCGAGCGGCATACGTGGAAAACTTATTCGGAATACGTGCTTCCTGAATTATTTTATGCGCCATCAAATTACTTTTTCGCATGTTTTTCGCAAAATAATAATTATTTGGGTCGTAATTTCGACATTGCCATTTCCTTGCAGTGAAACGTAGCGTGACTAGGATCTGTCGGGCGTTATTAATTTTAAAAGAAATAAAAGCGCATTCAAAATTCGCATAAGCCACGTGCTTAATGTTAGGTAAATGACACGAGGAGCGGGCGGTGCGGCGGAGCGGCGATAGCGCGCGGGCTTACCGCGGCTATCGGCGGGCGCACGCCGCGCCAGCCTTAGCACAAATACACGCCACGGCTGCACCGGCTGCACCCCTACTTACGATAAACTACAGCACCGGAGCACAGTCAGAAACGGGAGAATATAAAATAATTCTCCCCACTTAAACTTCATCTCGGAAATAAACGTATAATTTTCTGTGGCCCTCTCATGAAGAGTTGAGAAAAATAAACATCACTTGTATCTCAACGCGAGCATCTCATCGCGGACTCGCGTTTCTTAAGATGCTCGCGGGTATAAACAACGAGTTAGTGTTTACGCTGTCAGACGCTCGTGGATGACGAACGAACGAGAATTTACTCACTTCAATGTTTGGATCACTATCTACTGTAAGCGTCAGCAAAATCACTTCTTTGAACAAATGACAATCTCAACTCGACAATGAATTACGTAGTACTTTACTCACACGCGCGTATATCACGTCACGTGTGTATTTCCAAACGGAGTAGGCAGAGCACACGAAGCGTTAAATAGACAAATCTGTGACTATTACACGTTTCGTAGCCACTTTTAGCATATTTGCAGGTTTTACACGTACACACATACATCATGCTTGTACTTATTCCTAAATGGGGTAGGCAGACCGCACAAAACTTTATTTATAAATTGTGGTTATTGAGTGCCACAGCCACTTTCAGCGTGATTTTTTGTGGCAGGTAGTTAGCTTGTCCTAAAATATAATATAACGCATTTCCCTTAGTCGCCTCTGTACAACATCTAAGGAAGAAATGGAGAGGTGCTGTTCTAACCACATGCCACATGGTTTAAATTAAGATATACGCACTACGTCACGCCTCTTTCCCACAGGGGTAGGCAGATACCACTTTGTTCCACTTGCTACGATCCTGACATACCTCTTTTGCTTCATCCACGTTCATTAGTTTCTTCATACATGCTCGTCGATTTCTGGTACTCTTGACCTGACCTGTTTCTAAAACGTCCGCGATGTGGTCACGTCCGTCTAGGTCTTCCCCTCCCAACACATCCATTCCCACTTTCAGCATGGACCTGTTTAGTCAATCTTCTTTCATCCATCCTCTCTACATGACCAAACCAGCTAAATTAAGATATAGTTGCTATAATAGAGTCAACTTACTAGAATGTCACTTAAACCATACCCAAACCCTTTGTCGCTTTTTACCACATTTATAAAAGAAATAAAGAGGTTTTTTCCTAACTGACAACACACGGGAACATTTTAATTCTTGTCTAAAATACCGAGTGCATTGCGACACAGCGCGCAGAGTACGTCCTCAATCTTGTAAGCCTGGTAACAAAACAAACATCAGGACTACAGATAGGCTGGGAAACCGACAGACTCGGCTCGAGACGACTCGAGACGACTCGAGCCAGAACGCTTCCTCCACCGAGCGTCTGTTCGTCTGTCAATTACCACCTCATTACAATGCTCGCAAACCTCGACTAGGGGATTCCGACCTCTAAGGCACCCAGAATTTTAGAATGTAATCAAATATTTAAGTATATTTTGATACCGAAAACAAGAGCTAGCTTGACAAATTTGTGTGTGAGAATTTAACAGTCAGTTTAACCATACATCATGCCTGTTTCTCCCAAATGCGGTAGGGAGACGCTGTACATTGCATAGACTAAAACATCGCTACCGCGTTTTGTACACTTTTATTAAACTTTAAGTTTTACGTGAAATAAAAGAGCTCTAATAACAGTGACGTGTTAGGCCGTCGCCGAAAACGTACCTTAACTTGTTTTCATGAGGAATCATTCTAAACCGACTCTGCACGGGAAACCGTGGAACCATATTATGAATACCATTTGCTGCATTAAAAAAAAGATTGAAAGGGCTCGACCTAATGTTGCACACAACTGATCAATGTACTTAAAGCCCGTCACACATTAAGCAGATACGGTAAGATATCTGTTACTGGACATATATCTATTCTGTCAGTATCGCTCCCTATACAATTCAAAGAGCTACCACACACTGCGCAGATTTACCGTCAGGACATCGACATATGGAAAAATGGCATTTATACGCAGATAAAATATTATCGTATAGGTATGCTTATAGTCTGTGACGGGCTTAAGGCTGATTAACTGATGTTAAACAATCACTATTGCTCTAGACGCTTGTAATATTAAAATTAACTGAGGGCGATTGTGTTTGATAATCCAGAGGGTTTAGAAAGTGACAGTCATTTTCTCAGTTATTTTACCCTTCACGCCTACATTTCCAAATTGGATAGGCAAAGCTCATGTTTCGTAGCCACTTCCAGCATTATTTTTCATTTTATCTTCGATAAAAGAGGTATAATATTTAGTAACAGGTTGCTAGCCTGTCGCTTAATGCATACCTTTTCTTAGTCACATCTAACCACGTCCACGGAAGAAAAGTTGATGTGGTATTCTAAAGCCGACATTACACGGGTTTAGTTGTTAGAGTACATTTTTAACAATAAATTCCTGGTGCTCTGTGTTTCGTTCAGTATCCGTTGGTACCAAGGGAATGTCTTAACTACTACAAAACAAACAAGATAAGGTGCGAGTCTGGCGCAGTGTTACGTACGTATGTCGTTATCAGAGCGGTTTATAGACGCGAAATAGCGTTTTGGTGTGCGTGAGCCATGAAACGCGCTAAGCGGGTCAATGTTCCTTAACCATGATTATATGCGTTGCGGCCGGAGCATATACATTGTGCTGACAGTGATCGATTGTCGAGAAGACCTCAGCTTGGGCAAACATCTCCATATTGAAGCTGAAGACAGAAAAATCTCTTGGCGAAGAAACGATGTATGTACTGGCATGTCACGGGGTGACGGATCGGATTGTAAATTATGTCGGCGCAGTCATGTCATGGGGATGCGTACACCAACTAAACTTCTACAATCGCGTCGTGTCTGTAAAAATGAGTATTGCTTTGGGAAGAAACCGTACTCCGTTTCTTATTTTTGTGACTTGTCCAAATAACTTTACAATATGAGCTTCACTAAAAGCTTCAATATAATGAGCAGTTTGTTGAGACCGTAAATGCACATTTTGACTAACAATGTCCATAAATATTTTAAACTACGTTGAAAATAGCAAGCAATAAAGTGACTTCGAAACTTAAATTGGACACGCCTGGCTTGTTACATTGTTTGTGAATTAATCGCAGTAAATCTTTTATGGCTCGGTACGTGTAAATTGTTTTAACTTTCAACTACTTTTTTAATGTTTACAATAACGTAATAGAGCTTTTAATAATGTTTCTTCCGTTAACATGATCACTAAACGTGTGCGTGAATAAAATGTTTTTGGCCAACAAATATCCAATCAGTCTTTATGTTTATTTTAAGTTGTTTGTAACATAATTTACTCCGATGCTGCTCCTCTCAGCGCAATAAAATTATTATCTTCTAAACATTAAGATAATGGTACTTTATAAACTGTTATAGCCTAACGACGTACGCATCATTAATTTAGTTTTCGATAGCGACATTATTTGAGAAATACATTTTAATACGTACTTACTTACCTCACATATTTATAATCGAGAAACAATGTAGACAAAAGTCGGAATAGAAGTGACTCCTCTTTAATAACGCTAAGTTGTTATTATGACTTCATTCGATTCTGAGAATTGCCTGTGATATACTAAGTAAAAGTCCGAAATACGAAGAAGCTCGAGCGCTTTGTGCGTAATCCAAATGCCAGAATGCTATACTAGTCATCAATTCGTAAAATTTGCTGGATAATGTCACATTCTACACGTGCAGATGGCACTCCAAAACATCGCTTAACATTATATACGCGATCACCGTTTCCTGCGACTTCGTTGCATCGAGCCGCGTCGCACGCTCATCGATATTCCGCACCGCCGATTTTTATTTAGTCGACTCATGAAAACACGATGCAGAATTACGGAACTCTAATCTATGACTGATTGTTACGACAATTTATGGGCTAATATATTACAATAGCGGTATCTGGCAGTGAAATGCGCCGGTTCACGGAGGCACATTGTTGCTTCAGCCGGCAAGCACGGCAACCGGCGAATTATGCAATAAATCCTCGCATGCGGACAGCGGCTGAGCACTAAAACCGATCGACGAGATTGTCGACAAGATTTTTAATCGTGATTTATTTTACGGTGACCACATCCTTATCTCGCGGTTACGGCCGCGTGAACTCTGTCGATATTCCCATCTTACGACGCTTTTGGCAACAGTTATTGACTTGACCGCTCACTTTCCGAAACACGTGCTAAATGATAAATCATGTGTTTCACGGCCCACATAATGACGTGAGGACACATTTAGCGCACGGCTCGGTTAGCAACAGTGACATTTGGAAATATGTATTAATATTTGTGTAAAAAATGGAAAGGGTTCTATTTGACGTACGCGGTACGTTTGTTTAGCCGACCGGAGCTGAGCGGGCGCCGTGAAAGTCGTGCCTCTCTGATCAACGAGAAACCCACATCTGATACTTCTCCGAAGAGACTGTCGGCCATAAGCGAAGTGCTAACGGAAACAAATGAACTGTTGCTGAAGGCTATCTAGAACTGACGCGTCGTGAGCGACACGCGGCTTTAGTAGCGCGCGATAAAGTTGCATTTCGAATAAAAGTACGAGATACGTAAACAGGTCTAGTTGCTTTCAACGCACTGCATTGCATTCTATTGCAGCCGCAACGAAGCGGTCGGAAAGACATTTGACACGTCCCCATGACAATAATATGTGTGTGTAAAGCGGAGCGAAATAAATACAAGCATCGTGTTCACGCGCTTTAGCGCACCTCTGGTAATTCTGACATTCTAAAAACAGAATAAGCGTCGAACTCTCGGTGTCGCTTAACCCCTTTATGTTAATGAGATGTAAAGACAAGCCATTTCATATTCTTGCCTCGCCCCTCAATCTTTCAGCCGGTTTAAATATTGCTAATCGTAATTTAAACAGCTCGGCAAACTTGATTACTTAAGATACGTAACGCGTTAAACGTTAAACAGTTTAACAAAATTATCAAATCTATTCGAATACCCTTTTGCTTCGTTTATTAATTACACGGGTGAGTTGTTCCCCCCCGCCCCCTCAGCCCGCACTAAGGCAATAACTTGTTTATCGCGCGACTGCGGAAACTAGATCCCTAACTCCGATCGGAAAATATCCTCTGAATTTCCGTCGCACGTTTAACACGTTAATTTATACGCCGTAAACTGACAAAGTTTCTACGGGAAGAATAATTAAGGAAATCCGTTAAGGAAAGGTGTATAGATTTATTATCGCGAATTACTTTGCAAGTAAGTTGGACTTCAAATTGTTTTGTGCTCCGCCCTATATAAATTCCCGCGACTTATGAGCAGTCTCCAAGTCAGCGTTTTGATGATTGTTTGATGGCAACTTGGATGTTGCGTTTGGTTTGTTATAATAAGGGCGTACTAACAGTGATAGCAAATAGTTTTGTTTGCAATAATCATGCAAATACTGCATGCGTGTTTGCAGTACTAGCGTAAACTAACAATGGTCCGACAATATTCTCTTTTGTGTTTAAAATCAGTGTTGAACATGTATAATACTGACAATACGTTACATCATTTTAGTCTTTGATTTTTTGTGATAAAATGTCGTAAGTAATAATGTTGTTATCTCGTGTTCCAATTGATTGTGGGTGCAGCGAGGTCGGCCGCCACTGCATCGGAGGGAAGGGTGCGAGTAGGGATGGCACCATTCTGAACTTACTTGTATTAATACTTAATGTGTACATACACGCCAATAATTAGAAGAGTTTGTGTATCGCGGGCAACCACCAATTTTGTTAGAAAAACTAGAAATGTTAGTTTTATTTTATAATTATATTAATTTGAGCTCTGATCCCGTGTGGTATTGGGTTCCGAATAACACCTCTTTAATATTTCCGTGCATAGGTTTGTACGTATACTTACTTAAAGATTTGACCACGTAACGTGTCAAAAACACGCGTGATGATATTTTATGTTATGCATACTGTTTTCGAGATAACTGAAAATAGAAACAGTCGAAATGTTACCTAAATCGATAATAGTTAAGATGATTGAAAAACGACTGTCTAGTTCTAGTCTGTTCTCAATTAAAAAATGGTGAACACGTATTTTGTTATTTTATTTGATGAGCATAAAAAATAGGTCATTTACTTTTATTTAAAAAATCCTGAGAGTTTGTTTGTCCTCTAGTCCTAAAATAAAGGAAGTGAACCTTTGCCTCTCACTAGAGTATTACGCATGTCCGTTCATATGCGTACATTGTTGTATATTATCTTATATTTTAATATTTATCGACTGTTTACATACAAAGTAACACCGTGTACACAACACTAACCTAGTTAGCGAACGTGCGCATATTTGCACAGGAAAATCATCGGGACCTGTTTCATACGAAACACAAGGAGCATTACAGCCTGACCGTTTACTCGAGGGGCGGATTTTTTTGGAACTAAATACTTTAGAACGGTTACTAAGGTAAGGATATAAGGAACAGCGCCCCCATGAGAAGACCTCCCAAAATATTAACTTGGCTTTACTGGTAATGTTTAGTACTAATTTATTTTAGACTGAGTTTAAGTGTATGCGAAAGCGTGAACTTTCAATTCTTAATAATTACTAATTAATGTGAATATAATAGAAACTGCGATTGTATGTCGGCTTTGACTTTTAGTGCTTTAATCGCTTTACGAATTTAGACAAAATGTGGTCTGAAGTTAGTTTAGGTAAGTCCCGGAAAAGGCGTGAGATTGCAACATCGACGTCTGATGACGAAGTCGCAAGCAACTGTTAGGAGAAAGTATATACTTAAAAGTTCCATTTACTTAGTTCATCCTGATAATGTTTTGACGTATGTTGTGTAATACAGGCTTACTGACAAAGAGCCAATAAGGAAAAACGCCGACTTTTGTTGGTGTTTAAGTCTAAAAATATTTATGTCCCATATAGCCATTTCGGTCGCAAAAATAATCAAAGTAGTAACAGTGTCACTTAGTTTCGTAACTGTTACGACACATTGCGACTGTGTTTAGTTTGGTCACCGTGTGTAGTAACCGTTCCCACACATTGCGACTAAAAAAAATTTCGGTAACAATGTGCTGTCGCTGTGACCACACTGTACGTCATCTTTTGCGTCGACACTGTTTACACACTTTGCGTGTAGTTTGTTACTAGTGTACACTCTGGTAACAATGTGTAGTAACCGTGTAGACACAATGTTACGACAATGTTCCACTAAATGTCAAAAAAAAAACATTATGACGTCTAAACCTCCTCAAACTTTCCAACAGCGTGTCATGAAGTAGTAACATTTACCTTTCCTCGTCTTCCGTGTCTTCAAATTTTTCATCTAGCTCTTCTAATTTAAGCCCTTCTGTAAAAGTACTTATGCCGCGTAATTTCACAGTACATTTCATTTTTTTCCAGTGCTCGGAAGGAACACTGAATTTATTTCTTCTTAGCAATTCTAGGTCATTTTTTTTTCGACATTGGCCAAAAAAGATTACTGTCATTATCGACCCATGTACTAGGTACAAGAGACACGAACTGCGACGAACCTTCTTTGGTTAAGACTATACAAAAGGACATATTTAATTTTCTGGTCAGAAACTTTGAGAATAACTGTAAACAAAAAAGCACATACAGCCATTTTATAAATTAGGTAACTTTGTGACTACTTTAGGTTTCGCGTCGGCACAAAGTCGACACAGCGTCGTAACTTTGTGACCACTTTGTGACTACAATATTTTCCTTTAACAAATGCTTTTTTCCATTAAATTCCTATTTTTTAATTAATTATTCATTATTTTACTACTATTTAGTATTCAAACTTATTACTCTAACCAAGCAGAAGCCTCCAAGTTCTCGAAATGTATATACTAGTTAAAAAATATACATTAAAAATTTTGCTAATACTACTTAAATTACGACTGTAAGGTGGCGCGTTGGTAAATTTCAACTTATTTTTCCAAATTATACGATGAATTTCTTTTCCCATTCACGTTAGCACATTAATATCAATTAATAGTATTAATACCAAAAATAAACACTTATCCTGACAACCTGTAATGGATTCCTTTTAATTTTTTTTGACACACAAAACACAAAATAAATTGTTTCGAACAACTTTGAAGCAAATTGAGTGAATGAACGAATGATTTGAGTGACACTTGGTTGCAAAGTGGTAACAAAGTTACCACACGGCGACTAAACGTTGTTACCAAATGTTACTGTGTCGACTCTTCCCCATTTTGGTCGCAGCGACCAAATTGCGACCAGAATAATGCTAGTAGGTTCAGCCAGTGTCGACACATTGTTTCGACATTGTTACGTAACGGCGACTGAAATGGTTATATGGGGTATTTGACACTTGCGGTAGCCCCCGCGGCTCCTAGATGAAGGGCTAAGAATTAGTCCGAAACATGTCGAGCAAAACTTGATTTAATGAAAGTGAGTTATCCGTTAAATTTTCAACATGAGTGAGTCTCACGGTAGTTTAATTTTCAATAGATATTTTTTCTTTCTAAACAATTGATTTGTCCGTACTTTTCCTACAAATTCCGCCTCAGTCTTTTTGGAACGTTTTTATAAAGTTACAAATTAAAGTGAACATCGAAGTGATTTGACTGTCAACCCTACGGGCGGGCGACAGCGGGGCGCGGGACGCGGGGCGCCGCGCCTCCACCGGAGATTGCGTCCCAGCCTCTCGCGCAAGCCGTCTAACTCAATCATCTGCGTGAAAATATCGAATAAAACTCGCTCCCGGCGACACTTTTAACTGAACACGTGAAACGGAACGTGGACTACTCGCCGCGATAGTTTCGTTTACGGAAACGGAATAAAAATCACATTTCTATTCCCGTCTCTTGCGCCGATCGGCCGCCTGAAGCTTTCGGACCACGTACTCTAAATCTGTACAGATTTTGTACACAACGTTTTTACGTTCGCTGTAATAACCTGACAGCAACATTAAAGCTGAATCCAATTTTTTAAAAGTCAGATCCTAGGAAATACTGCTCGAAAATGGGATAAATTTGAGTACCAATTGCTACGGCAAAAGATGATCGTTTGGTATTTTTTAGTTCTCTATTACCCTACTATTTTATAATGGTCTAGGTTATGGTTATAAAAACGACTCAATGAAATTGACCAATATAAAAAAAACAATATTATTAGACATGAAAAATATAAAAAATCTAAATTGAGAATTATTGTCTCAGCCTTTGTACTAATACAGTTTAAAAAGATTCGTTTTCGAATTTAGAATTTCGAAGAAAGATTTCGTGTGGCATACTCTTAAAAGTCTGTCCCTATTTCATTTACGAACATGAGACGTAAATTAAAGTAGTCAAACAAATATTCGGATGGACGGAAACCAAGTCCCCGCTCCTAGCGGATCCGTCTTAAATTCGTAGGATTATGTACAGCGCGTGACCGACGGTGTTCTATTCCGACGTTCAGACAAAACATCCGCACCACACTCCTTTTCTTGACAGCGACGTCAAAAACAAGCGTGCATGAAACTGGACATCAATCAAGTGGGATGCTCTATTTTAAGCGGTCGACAACTACGTTGAAATATTTCAACTACCGGAATAGTACAAGTGCATCGCTCGTGGCGTCTATCTCGAGGGATATTCCCTGCACATGCCAAAATGATGACTCTTCTTATGCACTCGTATCCACAATAACCGACGCCGTTGTAAATAATATTTTTCTTCCTTTGGCAACTGGACGGAAACCGTATTTTTAGCCAGTAGGTACTCGGAATTGTGGTCACATGAATGCCTATTTATAAAGTAAATATATTCGCGGTTCCGTTCCAATCGGTGTTAATATTCGCCACTAAAATACAAAGTGGCATCAGCTCAGCACCACTGCTGTCAACGGCAAATTGTTTAACGATGGACAGGTTATTATTAGTTTTTCGTTGCGATAACGAGGTGCGTATGACAAAGTGTGACCCGCACTAGACTCACCTATTTTTCTACGCAACACTAGACAACGTAACAAAACACGAATAATATTGTTGTGAAATTTTATTGAACGCGCCGTACGATTCCTAGATTGTTATTTTAAGTATGACATCATTATTATCGTTGGTGTAAACTAAGCAAGTACGTCACGGTGGACGAGTGGAAATAAAATATCAACAAAATCACTGTAAGTAGTTGTTTTATGCTGATGGATGAAACAGCTGAGGGAAATCTTAGTCGTTAAATCCATCAGAATAAAAACGCTTACAATGTAATTGTTGAAATCTCGGACCGAGCACAGACACTCGATATATAAATGGACAAGATAAGTAGGAATGATCCGCAGACTTTGGTGCTTATCCTTTCTGCAAAGACGACCAACAATATCTGTGGTTTGGAATGCAGCCAAAAGTTGATTTTAATGACATTTCATACGCACATACGACCGCTCTTTCTGTATTTTTCAGTATAGAACGAGACAAAGACTTGCATCTTTGCTGTCGTAAATAAGTAGTTATAAGTTTGTTAAGCTTTATTTTATTTAAATATGCTGTTGAAAAAGGCACGTTATTCATGATTTGCCCTATCATCCGGGTTTCTTCTACAATAATTGCAACTCAAACGCAATAAACCCAATGACAAATGATATCTACTTTTTGTTTGAAGTAAGAAATGAACAACCAATACTTGTCAAAAGCAACGATTTGATTAAAAGAGCCCCATAAAAAATAATAATGTCTTTATTTTTCCAGTCATAAATATCCTAGTCTGTTCGGCGAACGGCTCAAATCGTCAGTTGAATATTTATAAATACGGTAGCGGAGCCGGTAATGCGGCTCGACAGACAGTTGCTAAATTTCAATGTGCTCTATTTCGAATTTCTAGCTTCGGCTTTCACGGCGTCGGAGAATAACCCGGTGGTGACTGTTCGCTGGGGACGGACGCCCGTTCCGCCTCAAGATCCCGCTACGCTGACTCCGCTAACTTCCTGTTAATTGATAAAAACTGTCACATTATAACAAGCTCCGGTTTTACGGGCGACCGAGTCTTTAAAACAAGATAAATTCCCTATTGCTTTTAAAATCCGTTTTACACCGTTTTAGCACTGTAACAACGAAAGCGACAGGGCGAACTGCAGCCATATTATAATCGCGGAGTTTCAAAATATCCTAAAGCAGACATATATTACGGGCCATACTATTCCGCACACTACCATTTGTGCTCAATGTGGACTTCTCAGCCAAATTTTTGAGTTATACCCACATGAAGTGAAGACAGTTTATGTTATCGTATCCTATTTTCTGGAAATGCTTTTGCGAACTCTCCACATAGCCATTCATTTGGCTACATAGAGATGCTGTCGAATTAATAATCACATAACGTACAATAATATGAACCCTGACTTGCACGATGTTCAGCAACTTCAGCAAGGTATCGTGGTTTAATTTGTACTCTGGGAATTTATATCATGTAGGTACTTATTGTTTTTTACAAACTTTAACAACGAGGTCCAAGGAAGCCGAATATTAAGTAAGCGGTGAATAAAATATTTACTATCCAAAGGCTTTTTTCCTACAGCGATAAATATAAACGGGAAGTGACAAAAAAGCAATAATAAGACAAATGAAGTGGTTAGACCAAATCAGTAATTTGATAAACTAACCCAAAGGGTGGCTGGAGGGTATCTACAAATAGGAAATGTTTCGGCTACAACCTCGTAGTTTGCTAAGCAATATGTTATTCCGCTAACAGATCTGATAGTAGAGAGACGTCTGCCGCTTCTTATACCGTATTTATTGGCTGTAATCGAGTACTTTAATGTGACATATGATTTAAATTTGATTCTAAATCGTTATAAAATTAAAAGAAACGTGCATTGGGCAATAAAGGCCGCACCCGACATTTAATGGCTGTATGTGTTCGTGAAAGCATGCTTGGGGACGTAATTGCGTTTCTAGGCGCTGTGACATCGTTTCGCGTCTTTATAGGGCAATTACTGCCGTTATCTGGCATTGATATTGCATCTAATTTATTCATGCTCGCATCGGATAGAATAAATACAACGCAGCTGCAATGACCTCTCCCGCATTGGGTTTGCTAATGCCCAATTTCCACGAGCGGCAAGCACTAACAAAACTACTATTATTCCTCAAACAAGCCAAGAGTCGCTTTTAAACGGACGCCAATGTAACCACAGCTCTGATTTTAATTAAATGCGATGTTTTTGAACACGTGATCCCAGAGTCGGGGCACGCGTGTGTCGTCTGCCGAAAGTTAAATTCTGAGGGAGTAGATTATGTTTGAATATTTTATAGGAAAGCGGCAGTAGATAGTGAGATATGCAAATTTCGAAGCCATGCCTTGCCGAAACCTGATTTTGACGTTTCGCATTTCGGCTACTTTCAGTTAGTAAACTGAAACTGCTTTAGGAACTGTGCCGAGCTCGCATCGTGACCTAAAGCAATTTGCAAATTGAATAAGCAGATAATTTTAGAGCCTATTACGTACTCAGATTCTTTTGCAATGTCATAAAGTTGATTGCAAACAACTCCTTTGACATAACAATAGAATCCACTATTTGCATGCAATGATATTTATTTTCATCACAGCGGGAACACAACGTCCATAAATTTTGTATCAGACAATCTTGAATGTGCAGCTAAAATTAATATAGGCACTTCACTAGCATGTGCCGCCAGTTCAATCAGAATGTCAACTCGTGTCCTATCCCGTCTCATAAGTTGTCGTCTATTTGTAAATGAAATACAATTTCAATTGATAAATGTAGCAAGCGTACAATTTTTGTATTTTATTTTTATTCTTGTTCTAGTTCAAATGTATACGACTTCTGGTTATTGAATTCTTGAACGCTACAAAGATTTCCTGGAGCAAAATGGTGCGTTTGTTGCTGAGACTTAAAAGAGAGGCTCATAAGCCAGCCGAGCTTGCCAAGTTCAATTCAGGGTTTCCTTTTCTTTAAACTATTTACTCTGCAAAAAATATTCCGATGTTGTCTTGAATTTAGTTGTGTTCAGGCGGGGAGCGTAAGACAATCGGTACAATTACTGTCACGTGAGGCATTACACCTTAGACCTCTAGAATGGAAACGTGTCCGCAATTTATCTAGCAATGCGGTTATCTATGCGCGATGGTGGTAATTCAAGATCGGGTGACCCATTTGCCTATGTGCATTCTTTAGACACATACTTGTAAAAAAAAAAGGAATCCTAAAAGTTAGTAAAATTTATGCCACAAATCAGAAGTTATGAAAGATGATTTTAGTACTACTCCATTGCTGAAGCATTTAAACATTCGAGAGCCAAATTATTTTTCATCGCGTTACTAATGCGAAAACGTATGTCATAACATAACGACTGAACACTTCCAGCTACATCATCCTTTGAAATTTTCAATAAAGATGGTGACAAAGATTAAAGTCAACGCTGCTCGATAATGCGTCTAATATCATTAAACTTTATTACGCTGCTTGAATATAGCTTGCCTGAATACTGAGTGATGTTGTGACATCAATAAAAATGTCATCATTAATTTCATTGGCTTTAGAACATCCACTCACACTTGTTAACGAAAGATGAATAAGGTGTGCCTTTGATACTGAATACATTTTACTATTTTGTTCGTTAATAGCACTTGGCAATGCATTCACAACAACGTACAAATCATTTTACCTTCGTTCAAGACGAGACACCTGAATCATAATTTTAGTAACTTTGAAGATTAGCATTCCAGTAATAAAAACTCACAAATAAATGATTTATATCAATCCAGGAGGCGTGCGAATTTAAAACTTTGTGCTATCTATAAAGATCTTAACGCTCCGTCAAAATGTTTGAGTTTGATAAAAACTTTGGTTATCACGACGACATCCTGGTAAGCACCGGCTCAGATTTGTCACAAGAGTCAACAACAGCTTTATCTGTGACGAAAAAGTAAATTTGGTTTATCAAAATGATAAAACACTACGCTAAGCAACAAAATCGTTTAAAATCTCATGACGTCGTGGGAACATTCATGACTACAGTTCGCATCAGTAATAAGGAAGAGATTATGACAGTAAGTAACTACCTAGCCTGCATTAACATCATAATTTTAATGTTGACTGGTTACAACTCTTGTGATATTATATTATGTCGCTCAGCTCTAAGGGGTCATCCATAAAGTACGTCACACTATCAGGAGGGGGCGTTCAGTGTTTTGTGACACTTGAATAAAATTTCTGTAATTTACATGGTAAAACGTGTGACATAGGGGGGGGGGGTCTAAAATTCCCCAAATTTTGTGTGACGTACTTTATGGATGGCCCCTAATTTATCGGCGAAAATCTAATTAGGTTTATTGACCACCTGATTATCAAGTGCCTGCCAAATATTCAGCAAAATTGCCTGCTTTCCGACTTCTACCGAAGATTGTGGTATTCCGTCAATTAAAGAGCAACCTATGCGTCCCTATTAGTGTAAATACTGTAAATAGGACTATTTAAGACAGATGGAAATCTGTATAAAGCATGATAAACAGAAATTTGAGGCAGCGTACAAAAAATGGTGACAATATCTTTAATAGTTGTTCTGTATCTCAAAACTTATCGAATGGACCTATGGAACACCTGACAGTCCTTTCTGGTTTAAAAATGTATCAAATAACGTATAATCTTCTGTGATTGGTCTGAATACTGACTGAAGCGATATACGGTTCAATATTCTTCGCTTTTAATACCAGTGCCCAGGAGGATTAGAGCCTTTAGGGTGAATGAAACCGCACCAAAGTCGCATAAAGCCGGAGGGCTGCCAAGCTTTCGTTAGCAGCTGATGCGCTCTGTACCATTACCACATAGCACATACATACATACATACATCACGCCTGTATTTCTAGATGGGGTAGGCAGAGCACACGAAACGCTGCGTAGACAAAACCATGACTATTTCAAGTGTCGTAGCCACATCTAGCAATTTTTTTAGGTATTTAGTTGGACGGTATAATAATGACAATTTTGCAAAATATAATTTTAAACAAAAAAAAACGACTTTAAATTTGTGATATACTGAAAGCGTTTGTCTAATGAGGGCGACCTTCCATCACCAGCAGGCCTGACTAATTACTGAAATTATAATTTCCAGTCTGCAGGTGCATTTCGAATTGAAAGAATTATCCTTTAACTCCTAAACATTAAGGAGTTGACCTCCCATTATCAGCTCAGTCATAATTTTTTTACTGCCAAGCGTAAATACTGGTGTAGCTTTGAAAAATGTACTAAAACATTACCTGTGCCTATAAAATTTGAGGGTTGCCCTCGATTTCCCTCATATTCCATCATCAGGTCAAGATATGCTGACAATGGGAAACCCTGGAAACTATATCCTTTCCGACAAAAAAATAATTTTCCAAATCGGTAATGGCGTCTTCGAGTAATCAGCGAACACACATAAAAAAAAAAAAAAAAAGATCCCAACGAATTGAGGACCTCTTCCTTTTTTGAAGTCGGTTAAAAAGATGATAATAAATAAGTATCTAACATCGTACGTACGTGTCGTAACAAAACGGTTCAACTCAAATCTTTTTGATTAACTCTACTTGTTTCGAGCCATTTCTTGAACCATTATCGGAAGCAAAACGCTGCATCTGTTAGACCACTGCCGCGCATTTAAGTTAGAAGTACCAGCTATACCAATTTTCTTGTTATTCGGTGCTCGAATAAAAGTAACGTCATAAAACATTCAGAATCTATTTGCTATGATTGGGCTATTGTATGGTGCGGCATCGATTCGATTGACAGTCATGTGACTGCGTTCCACTGTGTTGATTGATCGAGCATCGATAACTGTATCGAGTCGACGAGTTCTATGAAGGGACTAAGTAATTTTAAATAATTTAGGCCGCCTATTGCTACGTTACAGTTTTCTGCGTACGTAAAATTAACAGTAAATTTAGACCCATTGATTACTTTTTCTGCCTATTGTTAATTATGTTTACTTTTTAGGTTGGTTAGTAAAAAATGGGATGGGTAGATAATTTTGCCGCTGAATATACATGTCATATTTATTCGTTGAGAAAACTGAGAATACGACGATTACGAATTATCAATCGATGTATTTTATAAACAATTGAAATCGAAAAAAACTATCGGTACTTTTCTAATTGAAAGGTTTAAACAAAACTATCAGTGGTTTATTAAATTTCAAACTAAAATGTTTTTCATGTTATAAATGCACCTACATTATTGAAATCGTCAAACAAGGACTTTAAAACAACGTACTGGTGAGTACCTACTAATGGTTCTCACGCTTCTATTCTCTTCTCTTGTTTAACTTTGCTCTCTTATTCCTCCTAACATTTACATACTACCTAACTCTGTCAGACTTCTTTGTTACCTTTCCTCGTTCCAATCCCTAAACCGATTTCATGGAAATTTGGTATGGAGATAGTCTGAGTCCCAGGAAGGACATAGCTTACCATGTTTGTCCTGGAAAAAAACATAGCTTGCACGGGGTAGCTATAACGCATTGGCTGTCACCAGCGATAACATTTGCCACAGTGGAGCGTGCAAAAACATCTGACACTTACTGCCCCTAGTAAAAGAGTCGTATCAGATATTTATACAGCCTTATTGTGTCCTGTGTGGTGTCGGGATAGAATAACACCTCTCCATTTCTTCCGTGGATGTGGTAAGAGGCCACTAAGAAAATAGGTTAAGGTATATTTTAGGCGACGGGCTAGCAACCTGTCACTATTATACCTGCCAACCCGAAACCTAAAAAAATACGCTAGAAGTGGTCAAGAAACGTGAAATATTCATGGTTTTGTCTATGAAGCGTTTTGTGTGCTCTGCCTACCCCATTTGGGAATACAGGCGTGATGATGTATGTATTGTGTCAGATCAGTCAAATATTGGTGCTGGTGACCGTATGCGTTTCCGTGACCTATACCTAAAGGTGTCAGAGATTCGCAGGCATTTGAACCCATAAAAGTGTGTTCGCGGCACCTGAAGAAGATTCGACTCTGAGAGGTGGCAGTAAACGCGATAAGCGATTTCTACATGGACGATGTAGCGAGCGACAGTTGATTTAGAAACAAATGAACACCGACACATTCGAAATACGTTTTCAGACCAAAGCTACATAACGACAAAGTACCTACATAGATACATTAACGAGGCTCACTCAAGACAAGCGTAAGCTAATTTTGCAATTTACTAATCCAGCGGTAAATTAATGTAATTTTGAATTCCATCTCATGGTGTGGCAAACCGCGGCAGGCAGATACACTTCGGGTTAACTACCTACATTTGTAAACGTTGTGTTTACATCGTTAGCTTTTACAAGAAAGTTAACCGCCTTGCAAGGAGTAAGTACCTACTAACTTTGGAACGTTGATGAAAAAGTGTTCATGTTCGTTTTATTTCGGCTCAAAAAAAATTACATGGTGTCGTTGATGACCATTATGATAACAAATGCTTTTGTCGCTGACTGCAATTTTATTTTACTGCAGTTGCATTTTCATCTACTAGTCCTAACCTTACCAAAAAAAATTTACTAAAAATGGGTAAAATTTTCGCTGCACTATTTGCATTAATTTTTCTCTTCCTTGTGGTATAAAAAAAGTTTGTGACATACCAATTTGGTAGCTACGCACAAACCACCTATTTAAAAAAAATGCGTTGACAGTTGTACAATGTATGTAGTTATGTTGACCCCTTGTCCCAAGACAGACCACTGTGACGCATCCAAGACCGCTCTACGACCTAAGTGTTCCTTTCCTGCCGCGGAAACGCACTCGTTCCCCAATTCAGTCAGCGTACCGGTTTTACCTACACTATACTCTATTTGAAGCCAGCATGAACTGATTTTTACCGCCACAGTGGAAGATTGTTTAACATAGTTAACAACTGTGACCAATAATGCTTTAGTTTCTTGCCCCATTGACACAGTGCAACGAACATTGTTAGTATATTTTATTACCCGACGTTTGTTGTAAGTAATTAAGATACCGACGCGACGTTCGTGAAGGTTAGGTAATAGAATCTTTGCGACTCGTCTGAACACGAGGCGGGTGGGATTTTGTGCAGCTAGAGTCACGATCCGTCACGCAAAATCATACTACTGTGTGACTTAGGTACGAAGTTCAGACAGCATTTACGCGAGCCATAAGTAGACATATTATGTGTAATATGTATATGCGATTTTTGTTTTCTTCAGCTTTATCATTTACAAAAGTAGTTTCTAGTTTTTTTTTGTTATTCTGGAGCAGTTTGCCCTTTTAGCAAGGTTGTGTCTTAAGTTTATCAACAACTACAAAATATTATTTTGATCTAGTTGTTCAGAAGGTTCAATGTGATACATACATGCATATTATCACGCCTGTATTCCCAAGAGGGGTAGGCAGAGCACATGAATTCAAAAATCCAATGCCACGTTTAGCAATTTCAAGCAAACCATCTGGTTAAACGTAATATTGCAGTGACAGGTTGCAAGCCCATCGCCCACAATACACTAACCCTTTCCCAGAGTCGACTCTTACGACACCCATGGGAAGAAAGGGGGAGGAGCTATTCTAACCCGGCACCACACGGGAGATAGTTCAATGTGATAGTTTTCTAAAACATCAAGCATTTTTTTAAATAACCAACCAGAAAGAAAACTTCATCACAAACTTTAGTTTAACTTGACGTTTCGACAGCTCATTGACTATCGTTACGTTTCATAAAGTAATAGTATACTTATTGACTTTTTTTTTAATAAGCAAGGTTTATCGTTGTGTTTAATAATCCATAATTTTTAATACGCTCATGGACACAAAATAAAAGAGGACTTCTAACTCTGAATAATGTAAGACAGTTGGTAGAATACATTAGTTCTGTCATGTAATGGTTTTTTGTGACATTTCGTGTTATCTGCCTACCTCCATCGGGAGTACAGATGAGACTTTAATCTGATGCGTGCGATTTTTTAGTAATAAAAAAAGATTCCAACCAATTGCTAGACTTCCCTTTAAATGAAGCGATTTTAGTCATTTGAATAGGAAACTACCCAGACACGTCTCTCACGCCACGGTTCTTAGATGAAGGGCTAGTGATTAGCCCGAAACATATCGAGCTAAACTCCATTTAAGACGTCAGCTAATCACAATTTCTATTACGATTGCAGCCCATTCAAAACTAAAAATCTCTATAAATATGTAAACACGTAACTGGAGCTCTGGCAAATTTCAAAACCACCATTTAAAACTTCAATTAGTTGGCGAATTCGGTTTAGTTTCGCGCTAAAAACTTTGTAACCGCTTCAAGTAATTTGGCACTGGATACAAATGGACAACGGCTAAAAATTAGCCGAGCGACCGTTGCATTAGCATCGCTTGTCCTACAAGCCAACTCTATTGTCGAAATGAACCAGACAAAACTGGAGACTAGAGTCCTGAATAAATAAATATCTGGTTGCTACATAGCGACCAGCCAAAAAACCTACAACGCGTCATATAAATTAACTATAATGACTACGACTGTTAGATTAGTTTGCAATTTCATACAAATGTGACAGATGAAGACGCGACAGTTCTAAAACAAGTCCAAATTTCCATGAGTTACCGATCTACGCATTTTCTATCCAATCGATACGAAATCTCAGATCAAGATTAACAAACGAAACAGATGACGCATTTGTAATTGTAAATATGTGACAATCGAATCGTCTTAATCAAAAAGCGATAAATACAATAGCCCTTGAATCCTCTTTGTAGTTACGTTTACAAGAATCGGATTATTGGAATGTAAAGTAACGTAAAGTTTTCAAAAGAGGAGGTTCTAAAGTCGTGAGTTCATTTTTTTTAATTTCCCCACGAGACGTAACGGCTGATCATATTTTAAATGTACCTACATATTGTCAAAGTGTGACGGCAAGGAATTACAAAAGAACACACTGTCAATTTTAATATAGGCTTGTTTTTTTTATTGAGTAAATCGAAAAAAATCACGTTTTATTTAGATAAACTGACGTTTTACAATATAAATAAAAAATATCACTGGACAATTCTTACACCAATCACCTAGTCCCAAAGTAGGCAATTTAATGCCTGTGTTATGGGTACTAGACAACGGATAAACTTACTTATATATAGATAAACATCCAAGACTCGAAAGCAAACATTCGTATTCATCATACAAACATCTGCCCCGACCGGGGATCGAATGCATTTACGGTCTTTCCCGTATGTTACAATAAAATTAAATACACATTTTACTTTATTTAATATAAAAAAAGAAAAGCATCGTAATACAATCACTACGGTACTGAAGTCAGCGTATTATTTTGTATACTTATATTTTTATATTTAAGTATTCAGACTTATCCACATTAGCCATTACGTCTGACGTCAAAGTGACTACACTTATCGACAATCATTATTTACTAGCATGATTCGTTTATTTCTTTTATCCTTATGTCGTCCAACTGTCACCGAATTAATACCCGTAATGCGTTTCTACTTTGTAAAGTTTTTCTCTTTATAAAAACTTTTAACCCATGTGTCTGAATTATATTGTGTCTTTTGAGTAACGAACTACAAATACTTTATTTATTTTAATATTTGAAGTTCAATAGCTATTTTTTTTATTAAAGGTGAAATTATGAATTCAATAACACTTAGGTATTATCATTATAATGTTTTCAATACAAATGCTATCATCAGTTGCTGCGATGCTTTAGGCTTACTTACAAAATGTGTGAATGATTATTGATCATTGAAATTCAAATCTTTAAAAAAAACGGCCAAAATATAACCAAATAAAACGGTTCTACTCACGTTTTTAACTCGAGATGTGCTCAATTAGATGTAAGCGTCTATCCGCTGCCGTGGCGGTTCTAGTCTCGATGATGAGTCACGACTTGGCCCGAAACATGTCGAGCTAATCTCGATATAAAAGTGAGTAAATCCGTTTTATTTCACTATGAAGTGAGTCTCAAGGTAGTTTTATGGAGTATAGTAGCCGTTGAAGTTAAAGTTTGGTTAGGTAGTTTGGTTTGGTTTAGACTGGGTCATTTAGGGCCATCCTGAACACCAACACTTGGTTCGTCGTCTCACCTACCATTGAAAACATTCCGAATTTCATGTGTTTTACCTTTATTAGGTATATTAAGGACGCGAGCTGTTCTAATGAACTCCACTTAGTCTTTGCTCAGCCGTAAGCAACAGCGTGACTATATTTGTATTCAAATTTTGGGTATACCTACCAGTATAAATAGAAAGATAGAAAATATTACTTTTTTAGAATTAATGCCATGTATTTCTGACATGCTGTAGGTATTATTACCTCATGTGGTATCGGCTTAAACTAATGTCTCTCTATTGTTTCCGTGGATGTCATACGAGGCGACTAAGCTAACAATTTGTGACAATAGTACCTACCTGTTAATTTAAAACCAAAAAACTAGGAACGCTGTACTATGCCGTAGCGGCATGTAAAATAGTCATGGTTATGTCTAAGTAAAACTTCTTTTTTAATACAATCTTGTGATTGTATTCGATTCGACTAACGTTTATCTCAAATTTCATAGATACAATCGTAGGTTAACAGACAGCCGTACAGAATGCGTCAGCATCGACTTTAAAATTTCGTTTTCTTAAGGCTTCAAAATCGACGTCAAATTTATCATAACCTACACAGTTAACAATTCTGTGCTGCCTGGTATTCACTGTACAGCGACGGTTCCGACCGCGCAATGAACAGAAAACTCTCGCCGTCGCCGTCGCGGCCATCGCGTTAGGCTCTCACCAAACCAGTCGACGCCTTTTCGGCAAAATGCGGGTAGAAAAAGCTTTATGTCAACGCAATAAGGGCGAACAAGACGTGAATTGGCTCGGCCATTCTCGGTCGAACGAGCCGAGCCGTTTGACGTCTTGTTCGCCGTTATTGCGTTGACATAACGCTTTTTCTACCCGCATTTTGCCAAAGAGGCGTCGACTAATGTGGGGAGACCCTTAGTCGCACAGTCGCAATCGGTCTTTTACTACAAACAGCGCAAACTGCGTCCGGGCGTAAAGGGGCTGCGAGTAGCATTTTGTTACCCGTAATCGGATTACGGCGGCGACGTCTAGTGGCGTATGCGCCTTGCACGTCTTCCGCATAATAAATACAATTCGGCTAATACGAGAGACAGTAAACTAGAATAACTGCAGTGCTTCTTTACGGTCAACTACGTTATTATCTAGCACATAATAAGTGACGGTGGTTAGTCGCTTCGACTTCATTGTAAATCGACATGAAGTACTACCATACATCTCAAATGTTACAAATTTCTTTACAATCGTTGAATTTATACCGATCGGATGGGAATAAGCGACTAAAAAGGGAATATAAAAATATAGCCGAGGCTGAAATTGGAAAAATTAAGGATCCCACTTGTTCGAATGAAGATATTACCATACGGATATACGCGCGAACAGCGGCGGCCAAACTCAGACTTCTATTACACGGCTCAGTTGGCTTGCGATCAGGTTCAGTGGCTAAAACCCTTCCAGAGCCTGCCGCGATTACTCTGATAGCTTACTTCCACCAATAATATTTTAAACTCATACTCTACCATATACATCAACATTTTAAAGGCCATTCCAGCGCTTTCCTCATAAAAATGGCCCAGTTATCTTCTGAAATACATCGACACGAATATTTATAAGACATAAAAAACGACGTAGGAAATACATAAAGATGTGCAATAAACACCAAAATACAGCATGGGTACATGAACTGAACAACAATAATCGTGCTCTTATCGTAATCATGCATAGCGTGTCATCGGCTGTTAGACGCTCGTCTAAGAGTATCTACTAAGCGTTGTACTCAAGCGCTACTCTACTGAGTAAGGAATGCGTCCCGTGGTTCCCGGGAAAGATCTATTTATGCGTAATGTTCCGCACTAGTTCTGTTCGAGTCAAGAAGCTTTGTAACAGGGCATCAGCGGTACAATCGACAAAATATTTCTCTCCGGAATCACGGCGGGCAGACTGTATAAATGGAGTGCCTCACTTACCAAACTTCGGAGGATGGCAACTAAGGTGCTCCACCACAATTACCGCTTGCGTAACCCTGGGGAAAATATTTTCTCCGTGAATCTAACGTGTAAGTTATTCTAATTACAATGGTTGTTCTTATACATAGGGCAACTTTACTGGTTTCAAATTTACTCCGTGAATCGGGGTGTGAGCTCTTAACCGTAACATGCTGGTCGGTCAACTGCTAGGACTCTGGACGCAAGGATTGCTTTTGCATGAGGACTCTGTACTATCGTGAAATACTCTGCTTCTTGGAGACATAAAAAAACTGTAAATGAATCTACTCGACTTCAAATAATAAAAATAAATAGTCTAGTAACCGCTAACCGGTAACGAGGAATTCGTTCTATTAAACTAAAACACAAGTTCTTGTCTAAATATAAATACACAAGTTTCTAACACACAATAATACAGCAAATTACTGAGTAGATAATTTAAATATTGTTCGTCTGTAATTATAGATACAATATTGTTAACTAGGACAACGGTGGAGGTAAATATAAGAACTAAGTATTCGATAATAGAATTAATAGACTACAATGGAGTAGGTCTACATTTACAATAATATACAAACAAAGTGAATGATTATAACTACTGTTTTGTCAATTGCAATAATATTACCATTGTTTATTGAGCGTTACTTTAGTACGCGGTAGTTTTTAGTGATATTGACCTGAAAAAGATTGGTATCATTAACGTATATCACATTTCCACGTTCAAAAATTATGACGCCAATAAAATATAACAATGCATCATGTGTATTCCGTTTAGTAATAAATAAATGGTGTTCATGTTGTTCACCTTGAAATTTCAGTGCGGACTACCGCTGAGCATGGGATGGCTTAAGCACATTGTGAGTCAAACAAACAAGCATTGTGGAGCGACGGACCGAAGGGCGCGGGCGCGGCGTCCGCTGCGCGTCGGCTGCGCCGGCACTCATTGAGCGCTCGCCAATTGAGATAATGGCCTCGAATGCAGATGATTACTGACCCATTCATTGGAAACTAGCTGTTAGTACCCGCTGCGTTTGCGATTTGTATCATTACGCCGCGATACCACATTTCTATTAAATTAAGTTAACGCTAAACACTCGCACCGCTACAGATGAAATGTTTGTGTTTACCAAACGCGATATACTAATTTATACGATTTACATTACGTTATTGTGCTGCGTTTTAATGGCCTGCGAACGGAAATAGATGTTGAATAATTTACGGCCAAATAGCCAACAAATTGATTATCACAGTCTGATAAATATATTGCATGCATTTATTTCAGTTCTGCGTGGTGTTTCTCCTGCACAAGTTTATAGTCCTCTCCAATGTAAAACGTAACAAATGTTAAGTTCTTATTTCCTTTATTTTTAATTAACATGTATATTTAATATATTAGCATATTAATGACACTAATATACCGAACGCGAAGCCAGCTGCGAGCGGCGGCCGCGCGAAGGGGACGCAGCTTGTAATTTGCAGGAAATGTAAATTTTCTCTCCGGAACGTGTTCTGTCACAACACAGGTTAGCGGTTAATAAAGAAAGAATAGTGGTCGATCTTTTAAATTATTACACATCAGACAAACAGTGGAACTAACTTTGCTATGCCGCGTTCAGTTATACGCAACGTTAACGTCAAACGCATTCGCATTTAATTACTTTTATGACAAATTTCGTGTGTCATTAGAGTGTGTAATATAATAACATTCAGTCAGCGTCACGGGCTAATGATTTACGGACTAACTTTAGTCGTAACCGAGATTTACAGTGTCATACAAACGGCTATTTTTGAACCGGTCGGTCTCTCTTCACACTTTAATAATAGACGCGAAATGTTACAGATATTTCGATGGCTAGCTTAGATGCTCCTTTAAAATGTAGCCATTGATTCAAAACGTTTACTGAAAGAGCATTTTGACTCTTAAAATGTACCTATTATGCAACATTATCTGTGTAAACTTAATTATGCTCTCATATAGGCGTGCTAATGGTTACTTTAGTATCAGATATAAGTATACCTAGTTATAGATGCGAATCAATGTAAATTACGTAATTGCCTTTCCGTGTGTAGTTGTAACTCATAATAACCCTGGCTGGTTACCTACCTACGCATAAGTGCAGAGCAGTATCATACTGCAGTGCGTTTCTCGCTTCTTCTTATAAATTTCGCATATGTGATTGCCGTCGAAGCTTTAATTTCTTTAAAAATTGGCACGACCCAGTCCGTGGAAATGTCAGCACGGAGTGAATGGACTCAAGTGTCTTTTTTTAATTTTGCATACGTCCGCATCCATGTGCCAACAAACCATAGAACCGCTAACCGACGATATACTGCTGAAGGCAGGAATGTCAAAAATTACTGCTTGTTAGGGTTTTCTTAAGAGACGTTATGGATTAGAACTGAAATAAACTTGACGTAAACGTAAGAAGCATTCGTTAAGATTAAATGGTATCGTTTTGGAGCGACGTTTTCTACGGTTATAGCATTCTCGGGGGGCCGTTAGGTTCGCGTAAACACGTGTTACGTAATGAAGTTCAATGACGTGACACATTGTTGCCTTGATCTGACGGAGTATCGGTTCCTAAGTGGATTAGTGCAGCGGGCTATCGCGGTGCACTCCGCGACGTACGCACTGGCTGAGGTCGCTGCGCAGGCTACAAGGAGCGCGGGCGCAGAGGCGGGGTACTCAACGACAGAGGACGAGAGACTAAGGTCATTGCATACAACCTCTACACAATATTGTCAACAGATTTTCTTGAATGATCTAATCTTAAGAACGAATAGGTTATCAAATAGGCCAACCAATGACTAGTGGGACGAGCAATTCACGGCTCAATTTATGCAACGTGGCTTTTACTGACAGGACATTCAACTTCAAATTAACAGCGTACAGGTTACGTTTGCACGGAGAATAGGACATGAAATAAATCTGTGCTTGCAACATTTCAACCGACTGTTTACTCGTATAGCATGCGTTGCACGCGTGTGCGAGCCTACTGAGCACGGGTTTGTCGAGCGGTTGCTAGGTGTTCTACATGAATGGGCGGGCTACAGTCAGATTGCACTGACCCCTAGCTCATTGGAATCGATTACTGGCTGTAAAGTAGTGTTGCAACAGAACTCTGCTTCCGCTTCCGCTTCTGCAGAAGTTCCGCATGTTTTTTCACTTCCGCTTCTGTTTCTGGTTCCGCAAAATTTATAACAGAACTCTAAACGGAAGCGGGGAGAGAGCGGTGAGGTGCGGTGCAGCCGATGCGACGGCAGCGCGGCGCGGGCGGGGCGGTGGCGGGGGACAAATGTTACACTTTATTAAATATAACTTGCCACTTTTTCATTTTGACTCCTAATTTCTATTTTACTACCACAATTATAGTAAAAAAATTCTAAAAATATAAAATTGTGCTTTTTTAGGGTTCCGTACCCAAAGGGTAAAAACGGGACCCTATTACTGAGACTTCGCTGTCTGTCTGTCCGTATGTCTGTCACCAGGCTGTATCTCACGAACCGTGAGAGCTAGAGAGTTGAAATTTTTTACATAGGATTAACGCTTCCGTTTCCGCTTCTGTTCCGCTTCCGCTTCCGTTAAGATTTACTTTTATCATCTGTTTCCGTTTCTGCTTCCGTTATGCGAGTTCCGTTGCATCACTACTGTAAAGAGAAAATTAACGGCATCCAGCGGCAGTTCTCGCGAACTGAGCACTATAAACTACAGTTACACCGGTAAAACAGTTTCGTGACCGACTGACTAGGGACGCAAAACCTAAGCCAATAGACAAAGTAACTTGAAATTTGAAGGGAAAAGTAAGGGTTTCCTCGAAACTTAATACGTATTATGTAAAAAAAAGGCAAAAAGCGAGTTGAACTCCCACACAAAGAGTTCCGTGTCATTGTTTATACAAAGTAAGTCGTTACAGAGGTAAAATTATTTCAAGGACCGATTACTAACATTGTAGTAGATTAGCATACTGTAGTAGGTGGGTACATAATACAAGGATGACTATTCTGGGAGGGTTTCTGAAACGAGCACAGTTAGACGAATTTCATGAAAAATCTCTAGTGTATCAATGCCTAAATATGTACTCGTATACATAATTGTATCTACTTTCATATAATAATTCTGAAAAACTGATACAACGTACAAAGAACGACAAAATTAGCGGCAAAACCAAATTCCGCAAACAATTGCGCATCGGTCTCAAAGGCTCGTACCGCTAGCCGCACTAACCGCGTGTTCCAAATTTGAAATAATTTATTTTCTTCTATCAATTCGGATCTGTTTTTCATATGGTCGAAATTTAAACGTATTGTGATTATACATACATACATACATACATATTCTCACGCCTGTATTCCCATGAGGGGTAGGCAGAGCACATGGATTCAAAAATCCAGTGCCACGTCTAGCAAATTCAGGGTAACCAGATGGTTAAACGTGATATTGCGGTGACAGGTTGCTAGCCCATCGCCCACAATACACTAACCCTTTCCCAGAGTCGACTCTTACGACACCCACGGGAAGAAAGGGGGAGGTGCTATTCTAACCCGGCACCACACGGGATTATATCGATACCGTATTTTATAAATTATAATGTATGTAGGGTACCTAAACATTTAGATACTACCACGGAAACTGTATCCATCCTGTGGCCATTCGCTTATTGCTTCTGAATTATATTCTGTAGATATCTACCGTTGGAAAATTATTATAAGAATGTAACTAAAAATTTATTAGGTACATCCATCCGATACGGAATGAACATACGTTATCAAGATACAAATACAGACAGAAAAAGTAATATTGAATCAGGTAGCCTTCTGTACATTACTTGTCTTTATAATGAATAACGACTGAATATTGACGTACCGACTGTTTTTATCTTTTTTTCATGAATTTATTTGCAACCGCAGTGAATTGGTTAGCACTCCAAGAACCGATATATTAAAGCTAGGTATATTGTGGTATAAAATCATAAAATTATTAATTTGTATTGAGTACGTCAGGATACGACCCTGTGCTCGACACTGACCCAATATTTGGCACTTGCAACCTTTTGTCATAGTAAGACAGGTGACAGATGGGGGTGTCATCTATTGGGCGTTGAGGCTTCGAGTATTGGTACTTTTACCTTATTATAATGCTGTTAGGTGGGCTATTGATGGTGCATTTAAGAAAAGATTAGTAATTTCGTCGTAATATGTTTAATAGATTTACTACAATGTCGGTGACTATTTTCCAGAGAAACAAACTTTTAAAAAATAAAAAAAAATTGTGCTCACTTCGCTTTGTTATCCCAAATTATACTCATACATTATTAGTTCGGAACCCTCGGCGCGCCTTTTATTTTCGTTGGCGCCCAATGTGGGGCAACATAACCAGATTTCTAGTAGATACCTACTCGAGAAGGGTAGATTATACAACAAACTTTGTAACTAAGTTTCAGTTTCAATGTCAACATTGTGTAGCTGTTTTCAGTTTCATAATTAGGAATATAGTTTTTTAATACAGTAATTTAGTACGAAATATAGGGGTTACCTGGAAAGTTTTCCGGGAGTTTTGAAATTTGGTGAATTTATAGATTTTGATGTGCTCTTTCCGAATTTCAACTTTGCCACCTCATATCTTTGCCGCTAACGCCGCCATATTGGAAAAATGGCGCGTGAAAGCAGTTTTTTGACAATATCTCCTGTCTGACTCGTTTTACAATAAAACAGTATATTACAAAATAAAACTAGAGGCAATTGCCTACAATTTATGTTTTAAGGTAAATGTCCGTTTCACCGGCACCTTAAGACCTAAGTGCACTTTTATTTTTTTATTAAGGGATGGAAGGCACTCACAGCTA
>BHDV01018977.1:95410-115522 GCA_005406045.1 Adoxophyes honmai
TTTTTCTAAGAAAGAAATCATAATTTGATGTTCGGTATCATTTAATAAATGATCTCTATGTATTTTTCAAGTATTTTCACTGATTCTTTTTTTTACCATTTGTACTCATAAAAGCAAATACAGAACATTTTTTTGTTATTATTCTTATTTCTAAGTACCAAAGTAATAAAAATAAATGATCTATAACCCGTGCTCAAAAATGTTGTTGACTGATGTAATCTATTGTCTCTTCTTCCTTTATACTAGATTTAGTCTTGTGAAATAAAACGCCCTCATCAACACTGAACTTCTTCAAGATAAACTTATAAGTCTGCAATGTGTAATCAAAAAAATTTAAGCCACTGTAAACAAGAATACATTAATTATGCCGTATCAATGTACTGAATTGCGCACAATGTCGAATCTACATAAGCACTTACTAATAGTTTTACGACGTTCATGTTAAATTATGTCAAACGTAGAGCGAGTAAACATATTTCGCTGCATTCTTGATGTTATCTTGACACCGAGACATGTGTTTTGGCTTCCGTCCAAGCACTTTCTCTTAAATCACGGAATTATTTCATTAAACTGTAACTTACCAGCCGTCTGGGAGGAGAAGCTACTATGTATTTCCTATAAAATTAAGTACCGATCAGATTTACCTATAAAAATTTAGCGACGATATTTCGGGCTTGATAGTGCACTTCGTTCCGGCACGAGTTAAGCTGTACTTTATAGAAAAGGTCGTAAAATCAAAATTGTTAGTAATTTTGTTGGTAAGGAGGATGGTGGGGGTACGCAGGCGCCGGAGCGATCCACTAGGGCCCTGGAAGCGCGGGGCCGCCATTAATTGTGGCGGGAGCACGTCTCGGAGTGACACCCTCGACTCTACCTGGAACAATACGCTTTTTCTCAGCCCCGCGTCGATATTTTCAGAATCGCCAATTCTAAATAGCAGTTCGATCACACGGCTCCCGGCTAATTTACGATGCTCGTTTATTTATTTTAGAATTAGAATCCACTGCCACCGAATTCGTTTAAGCGTGTTTGACTAACCGAAAGTTTTATGCGAGACGAGTGCTCATTGTTAGAAAATAAATTTGACTTATAAACGGTTTCGGAGAAGCAAAACAAATTGGACTTAATAATATTTATTATGTGTGTTCTTGATTGAATTTATAGCTACACAATATCCATCAACAGATTGGTCTGAGTCGTCCGCAATGCCAGTGACATTCGACATTGGTTTTACGAGGCAGCGACAATGGCTCAGTAAGAGGAGCCCGGTGGAATGCAGAAGTAATTACTTACGCCCGCATCAAACTTAATAAACGCTCAAATTAAATATTGCGTGACATGTGAACACTTTAATTAACTTCCTCTTTATCGTTGTTTGTAGCTACTTGAATGTCTCCATTTTCTCATACCTACATAGAGCAACTAACATTCTAAATAGTTTTATAGTTACTTCCATTCCAATATACATTTTACTAGTCTTCCAAAGTAAAATTATCTTGTAATAATAGATGGCCGCTATCAGTCAGTGTTTGTCTGTCTGATTCAAGGCCAGAAGATACGGAACGTGAGCGATTCATAAATAAAAAGTGGACCGAGCTAGCAGATGCGTTTGTCTCCAGAAATCATATTATTTTAGTCGAAGAAACAAATGAAATATACGAAGGCAATAACCCTCAACAAACGCGAGAGTAATCTTTTCTATTGGGGTAATTTTACTACATGATACTAAAAGAGATTGCGAAAAAACTACGATATACCTACTAGTGGAATATGTCTGTCGGCGCCGACTCGTAATGTACATTTTTATCCCTCACACACAACTCCGCGAGACGGCCGAGAAGTCAATAAAATCCTGCTTAGCATTTCTTATTTACAAAACAATCTGAGGCCATAGACAACGACGCATGTATCTCGAACGAGGTTTTCCTTCTCTGTATGATAATTCGCCGGCCGCGGTCACGAATGTGTGAATCCACTCAGCCAGATGTGCTCGCCAGAATAATGTTTCTAAAATGAATAACTACTCTCTTACACATCAAGACTCGATGTCATTATGGTTATGTTATCGAGTGTACGTTTTAACGTCGCAGTGGTTTTTGTATGAGTGCTAGTAAACAGATCAATCAGGATTTGTCTCAAAATTGTCACATGCTCTCTTTGCAAAGCGGTTTGAAAATATGTTTACCTACCTAACCTAAGTTTTTAATAAAACTACCTATACTTAATACTCTAATGTACCTGATATAAGCGCGTAGTATATTATGCTATACGTAGTAGTACCCCGTGTGGTGTCTGGATTAGAATAACACCTCTCCATTTCTTCCGTGGATGTCGTAAAAGGCGACTAAGGATATAGGTTTTGGTACATTTTAGGCGACAGGCTAGCAACCTGTCACTATTGTACCTGCCACCGTGAAACCAAAAACATATGCTAGAAGTGGCCACGAAACGTGAAATAGTCATCGTTTTGTCTATGTAGCGTTTTGTGTGCTCTGCCTACCCCTATTGGGAATACAGGCGTGATGTTATGTATGTATTATGTACGTAGTAGTACTAACAAATGATACGGGTTCCTAATTTTCATAGCAGTGAGAGGCTTTGCATGAATTATTTACGCTGAAGTAATTATTTATACTCAGTATGTCAGTAGACTTCAGACGCATTGTGTAGGCTTATCTACCGTTATAATGGCCAAGTTAGGTTTCACAGAAGAAACTGTTGCTTATTGGTTTAACGTACGGCAATGGGTATTTGTAAATAAGAGAAAGAGTAACATTGACAGCGATCCTGAGTGGGGCAAGTCAATTATCGGACCGAGAACGATATAGATCGTGCTCATCGGCGCATTTTGTGGATAAAAACTGATTCGAATTTGTGCCAACATACCTACTCGCTAACAGAAAAATACAGCGATTCGTGTTCCTACAATGGAAGATTTGCGGCTATTGTCCTTTGTTTCGTGTTTTCAGGTTCATTTGACACGAAATTTAACTGCTGTGCAACTCATAAACGTCAATGCATTTCAGCATCTCAATATTTTATTTTATTTTTGATTGAGGCATTTTCTAAGTAGATAAGTAAGTAAAACGAGTAAACCAAGTAAAAAATTGAAGACAATAACAAATGACATCTCCACTTTCTTTATATCTAGGAGCCAAGAAGGCTTCTGAATACACGACTCCTAGATGAAGGACTATGGACTAGTTCGAAAAATATGGAAGTAAACTCGATTTAAGACACGAGTTTTTCAAAAAATCAATATATGTAACTAAAGTTTTTTTTAAGTAGCTTAGACTTTATCTCTGTAATATAAGTAAACACTTTATAATACAGAATGAAAAAGCACTAAATACAACAAACACAATTATATACCTACAAATGAAATGGCGACAAAGGCGGACTTATCCCTTAAGGAATCTCTTACAGCCAATAATAATCTTAATAATTTTCGGTTTAAATTTGCTATAAATCAAAAGCATGACTGCTTTCTATCCTACCTTACCGTGTATAGGATCTTAGTTTGCGGGAGAGAATTTAAACATAGTCAACGACGAAAATCATAAATGTGTCAATTAAACCCAAACGACTCCACGGTTCAGTAAAGTTTCTCTTATTTGACGCAACATAGCGACCAAAATATAAAAACTATATAGCTCTTTACCCTAGCTTCACGCCGCTGTCAATTAGCATGTCGTTTGAAGATGCCTTGCTCTTCACAACAACTAGTTTCATTACGTCCTAATTCCAACTGAGACCGAATTTGATTTACACCTTACGGCTAAGAATGTAGAGCTCACTATTTTACAATGTAACTGACAACATTTGAGGCTTTACGTGTAAGAGCGACGGCTAGGCAGAGCGAAGTCGTGTGCGACATATGAGTAATGACAACAACGCAGTGGCGTGTGTCGTCTGAACCGAACGTTCCCAGATGTGCGACCATAATGCACAGATTGCACCAGTTATGCAAGACAGGAGAACTATTCTAAGCAATCTAAGATCCCTGGCAAAATTACGGGGGATTATGGTTACAAGTTTAAACACCGGACTAAACCACTGCGGAATTGTTTTCTGTATCAAACTACGCAATAAAATTAAAACTACTATATATGTGATAACGCTAGCCTCATATTAGCCGAATATTATCTAATTTTATCTCACAAAAATGAGGCAGTGTTTACCTCGGCCGCTGCAGTACTTTATTATCATTATGTGTTTAAGAAACGCAACCAATTCGTCACCTGAAGATAGCTACATTCCATTTCCTTATAGAAATACCTCTAGATTATTAAACATGTTAGAGCTGAACTCCCCATGTTACTAAGCAATACTAAAAATAGTTACCTCTACGGGGAACTCACATTAACCACATGTGCCGTATCAACAAAAATTTCTAAATTGTTCTACGGCGTTGACTGACATCTAGTCGTCAGCGAGCTCGGAGGAGAGCCACAAAAAACTACTTGTTATTTAATATAATGAAACGGTAGCAACTCTATTAGAAGACAATAATAGGTTGCGTGAGTGCCTATACAGAAACATCGTTTTTTATACATTGTAGTCAAGAAATATGAACTGAAATAACAACGAAGCGTGAAGTATTTTAAAGCCTCCAATAAGCTAATCAAATTTGGATTTACATGCAACCGAAACCTCCGTGTGCAATAGCAAATTTACGATACAAGTAGCCTATTGTGCCTTGCCTCCGACCAGCCTTGGAGCACACTAAAAGCAAACAAAATAAACCGCAATCCTGTCATTTATTGCCTGCTAAAAGTTAGACGCTATGCAGTGATTTGTTATTTTTTCCTGTCTTGATTTATGTGAGCTAAAGAAGTGTTCGCACGCGCGCCCGTATGTCTATTTGCGGCCAGGCCGAAATAACCCACAAAACGAACTTGTATCCGGTCCTTGTAATAGTCAGCTTGCTCCCAAACTGCCGTTTCCTAGCATACAGCCACCGCACGCTTTGTAAGGGGATTATGCCACGATTTGCGGTAATGCGGTCGACTCTTCAGTTCACTCGCACTCTTTCCTCTTTGACCACTTGCTAAATCTTTTGCCCGTCAGATCAGTCGGTACTGAAATGGAATAATGGACCCGTATGCCGCAGAAATCGTAGGTATTCTACGAGCTTTGTTTGAGTAACGCCGTATACAGTTGCAGCCTTTGGTTTCATGTGTAGGTATACTTTGAGTCTGTCGTTTAAAAGTGTAAACACATAAGTAGTTTTAAAACAAACAATTACCTATTTGTGGTGTGACTTGAACCCGCGACCTTTGTATCATCATAAAATAATTGGCTCTACAAGACTCCGCACCTACAATGTATGGATATATTCACTAACTTATTTACTTAAAAATTGAGTTTGATAGAATTTCATCTCACAAAATAATATAACAAACAACTGTACTAGACCTTTTGTCAGTCGAAACATTATTTTCAGTTTCAGTAAGGTTGTACAGTTATTTCCCATAACCCGCCTATTACGGACCTGGTTTGCCGTAAAACGAAACACAATCCTTTTCCCTAGGCCACCTGCTGAGCGCTGAATCGGTATAAGACCGTTAACGACGTAGTCGAATGTTTTTTATAGTACGCTGTCAGGTTCAGCTGTGGAGTTCACTGAAGCGGAACTTGTCTCAATAATTACTAGCTACTCGAATTTAATAATGAGTTTTTTTTACTGAAACCTTTTAATTATAATAAGTAAAACAATTATTATTTGTAACGATGTTATTTCTTTGGGTAGCGGTTTAAATAGTCTAACGGAGAAATGCATCTTGGGGAAAATTACAGCGAACTAGTTTTGATATTAGGGAAGCTCTGCACTTGGCTCTCGGAGGGGTAATTTATTTTGCTGGTAACCCAAGTTGCCACCTGATTGCCGCGAAGTTCGCGAGCAAACTGCGTCATCTCGCGAACCTCACTCAGAGTGGAAATTAAATAAGGACAATCCGTTCGTTCTGCATCAGAGATTTGCCTGTTGCATTATTCAACGTATGCAAAATCTCTGGTTTAATAATAGATGAAGGCAAAGGTGAATTCTCGCAATCGACGAAGGAATTGAGTTTTGACCCTTTCAGCGACTGAAAGGGGTGTGCAATCTTTTGTCTCCGCAGGAATTCAATGATAATTTCCAGCAAGTTCAAAATTGACTGTCTCGATTCTACTCTACCAGGGCTAATAAGCGAATAATGTAGAACGCACACATAACATACATACATACATACATATTCTCACGCCTGTATTCCCAAGAGGGGTAGGCAGAGCACATGAATTGAAAAATCCAGTGCCACGTTTAGCATTTTCAGGGCAACCAGATGGTTAAACGTGATATTGCAGTGACAGGTTGCTAGCCCATCGCTCACAATACACCAAACTAACCCTTTTCCAGAGTCGACTCTTACGACACCCACGGGAAGAAAGGTAGGGGGGATGCTACTCTAACCCGGCACCACACGGGGGTAATAATACGTATTATTATGAATATTATGTAATATTTAATGAATTTAATATTTGAAGACCTTAAAGCTACTTTATGAAACTTCAATATTTGATTTGTTTGTGAATGCCGCTGATAATATATGTATGTAGGTAGTAGGCATTTTTATATGAAAGTTCAAAAAAAATGTTCAATCTTCCAGTAAAGGAAATTTAAAACACTTACATTCAACAATGTCAGTATCTATGCTTTGCTATCAGATATTACCTAGAGGTGAAGAAACCACTTGTTGCACGTGTTTGAAAGATGCTAAACAATACGAACTAAACAGAGTTTTCAAACACCATTTTCAATACAAAGAAATAGATTCTTCCTAGATGTGGTTCAACACTCATAAGCTGCGTAAAGACTAAGCTAAACCGTCACAAACTACTATTGCAATAACTAAAAGCCATTTGCTGGCAGCCTCATTAACCACTCGGAAGAAAATTGTATAACAAAACCATAGAGTTGTACGGACGAAGCAAACAATCGTATTGATAATAACCATAACGCGTTAGCGGTGATCCTGCTCTCATCTGTATTATGTTAGGAACGAGCGGTGCACGCAAGCTACCTCCAGAACAATTACGACCACTGTTTCTTGGAAAAGGCGAACAGATTTTACGATTGCATACTTAACTGAATATCCGCGCTACATATAAATTATATAAAAGCTATGCTGCATAATTATGACGCTATTTTATCGTTATTTAAAACCCGCGTGAATTCAGATGCTTACCCAATTATGACGCATAATTTTAACCTAAATAAGAGACTAAGTGCGAGTCGGACAGATGAGCTAAGAATCTCCATACCACTGTCTACACAAAATTAGTCATTATCAACCAAAAATAGACTATCAAGCATAATCAAAGAGAAAAAAAATATTTTAGATGCGTTTTTGTGATTTTTGTATTTTGTCCTTTACTTGCACTACATAGCCAGTTTCATAAATTTGCGTCTACTAGAAGTGCCTTTGCGATTGTATGGGTGACATAATCCTTTGATCTTAGCAGTTGGATTTTAAACAACTGTAAGGGGCCGAAATGAAGGTAGTATTTACTTAGTAACAATTTCAACTTTATATCTCTACGCGTTTCCGAGAAAGAGTATTGACAGACGGACAACGAAGTGATCCTATTGGCATTCCGTTTCTTCCTTTACAGGTACAGAAACCTAATCAAGATGAACTACTTACCTAGGTAGAACTCTTGTAGTCTTGGCACATTTAACACGCGGTACCTATACAAGGTCACAAACGTCTGAAAGAAGTTAATAGATTATGTCTAAAGAATTGAGACATGACCCATGTAATCAATCAATGTTCTGATAACGGAGACATAGTGCCTAGCAACATTATCATGAACCACGTGTTTCACAAGTGTTAAATAAAATACACTACGGCATTGCAGGGAGTCTGTGTAAGAAGGCCTTTGTAAATTCCGGACTTTAACCTTTTGACCGCCAAAGACGCCAATTCACGTCATCGCAAATCAGTGCCCGTAACGCCACGACGTTGTATGGCGGGCCGAAGTTATTGCGAGAGAACTATGAAATATAAAACGCTTCAACATTTTTTCTTGGTTTACTTTATTTATAGGTAGTGTAAGTTATTTTATACCTAATTTAAATAAAATAATACAGCACCATTCGAAAAAAATCAAGCATTTTCTAAGAGCAAACTTCAATTGGCTAGATTGCACTGCCTGCAGCGCCAAAGACGCCGTGTAACGTCGCCTAGTGATGGGACGCACAGCAATGTCTTCTTTTAGTTATCGATATGAGAGATCCCTAACCTGTGGTCCGCGGGCCCTTGGGGGTCCGTGGGCATATGTTTGGGGTTCCGCGGTCCCCCATGTTTTACAGCGAAAAAGATTTATAATATCCGTCTATATAAATAAAAAAAGGAATTGCTGTTCGTTAGTCTTGCTAAAACTCGAGAATGGCTGGGCCGATTTAGCTGATTTTGGTTTTGTAATGTTTGCCGTAGTTCAGAGACGGTTTAAACGGTGAGATAATTTGGAAATTTTGCGAAAAAAAATTTACTAAGGCGGAACGTGTTATAAAATTATAATTTCTGTTGTATTTCCCTTTTACTAAAGTAAAATTTAAACGTCTGACGGATCTATTCGCAATACAACCCAAACCCCAATGAATACATTTGAGCGCTAGAACGGCACGTGACTGTTCGTTTGTTCTTGGTAATAATAATCCACAAAATGTTTTTTGCGACCCTTATGTGCGAAAGCTTGTCACTGCTCCGTGCGCCCTTGAATTGAAGTGAGAGCACGTTACGAGTTGACGACACAGACGCAAAAATGAGTGTCGATAGTAGCCAAATGAGTACAGAGGAGTTACTTCGAATTTTGGAAGGTGTCGATACTGACGATGAAATAGAAGACGTTGTGTTCGAAGAAGTTGAAGAAGAAGATTTTGAGGTAAGTAAATTTTTAATACGCATATTCTATCAAATAACGCAGTGTTTCTTAACCTGTGGTCCGCGGACCCGTGGGGGTCCGCCAATGTGAAAACAGGGTCCGCCGTCTTATCCATGAAAGTTGATTGAATAAAGAAAGTGCTAAGACCGTTCGCACTTGATAGTCTTTCAATTTGTTTTTGATATTTCTATGTATATTATTTAAACAAAGAAATAGTAGTACATATTTAGGTAAAAAAAAAATACGTTGGGAGTTAATCTTTATATTTTAAGTTGCCGTCTGCTACTGCAGGTGTCTAAATACAATAAATCGCAAACGCCTAGCAAGTGGATATTCTTATTATTTAAATAAACGTTTTTTTTTGTTTTTCGACACTTTTAAATGGGTCAGTTTTTTTCCCTATACAAACAATTAAATAATAATTAATTAATCTGTCTAGAATATTCTCGTACTCTTTTTTTTGCGATAACACGTGATTTTGTACACACTAAAATACTTCGAATCTCGCAAGACAAGGGCATCATAAACTTTAAATAAGTCGCGCGCCGTGTTTGTAAGGGACAGAGAATGTGAGCGGGGCATTGAATACTAGCCGGGACGCCGACAAACAAAGAAAGTGCTACGTGCAATAAATGTAAGATTTATTGCCTTATGTGCAGGTGCATACCATAAAACCCTCACTCGAGCGACTTTATTATCTTTATTTTCAGTAAACATATCCACGCCAAGGAATTAAAAAACTAAAAGGTAATAATATTAATCCTTATGCATTATCTTCTCGGGTCTGTGTTTTACAACTGAACGAAAGTAGTGGGGTACTGTGATCAGACAGAACTTATTTTTTAAGTAGGTACCTAATTTAAACATAATTATCTGAGATTATTTGTTTGTCTATTTTGTACAAAATATACATTATATTTACACCAAAAACCAAATGTATTTTCATTCCAATTTATACATATACCTAATTCCCAGTTCCCGAAACATCGAAAAGAACAATTTTTGTTTTGTTTACGTTCCCAACACTAGTACTATTCAAATTTTCACTGCCCCCAGCGCCAATGACTGCGACTCACGTCGAAGCGTGACGTCATCAGCAAAGTAGTGAAGTGGTTCTATTGCAAAATAATAATGAAAGTTACAGCAGAGTTTTGATTTTTAAAAGTTTTCAATGACAGTAATTACATGCAAGTTCATGAAAGTTATATGGTAAAACGTGTTGTAATGTATGAGGTAAAATAGAAGGGGTTCAATGGCTGAAATCAATTGTTATATCGGTAATATCGATATGCGGTTGTGACATTACTATTGTTCGTCCGTATTTGAAACGATTTTTGCCTTGGCGTCAGGAGCACAGCGTTTCACTTCGCGCCTTGGCGTTCAAAAGGTTAAGCGTGTCAATGATATGTCAGGCGCGAGGAGTGAGCCAGATAATGGAGCCAACCTTTTGTCTAGCAACTATTTACTATGAAACAGCTTACGCTCGCAACACGGGGATAATGAGTTTGTACTGTGGAAATATGAAATAGAATAACTTATCTCACTCCGCTGCGCTGCAGTTTAACAAAGAGGTAAACTTTTATCTAGATTTAAACGACTTAAACATTCAGTAACAATATGATAATGGGTTGAGATTGAAGACAAAGTTATGGGATTGACAGTATTTAGCGAAAACAGTGGGACTATTGCGTTTAGTCGTTAAAATGTCGTTAAAGTCAAGAGATCAAGTCACCCACGCCGACCGGGCCGTGTTTCCTTCCGTTCTCATGGTGCTTTAGACCAAATTGTCCGCACGAACACAATAACAAGCTCTAATCTCTCATCGACTCATTAGAGAGCTTGTTGTCTGAGATACATTAGACGAGTCGGGCTCTACTTGAACTTCCTAGCACATTACTTGAGAACAAAGACGCTTATTTTCTTTGATAACCATCTTACCCGTTCAAAAATGTTTTGCCATCATTGACGAAATTTAAATTACCGATCTTCTCTATTCTTTAAAATTTACTAGTGTTCGAGAACTACGTACCAGTTAACGTTTGTTGTTTGTTATATCTTATCACTTGCTTGACACCGTATCCCAGATAACGTTGTAAGAAAAAACAATATTTCCTTACCATGAGGTTACCTAGTTCTATTTCTTAGTAAAGTCCTCAAAGGAATTATCTAAAAATGGTATGATGTTTTGAAATATATTGAGATGTTTTTATCAGATTGTATTCCTACTTTAATACCTAAGCAAAATATATCTATCTATGTAACTACACATCATTCATCTAAAATGCTATATTTTAGAGTTATCTGGACGCCACACAAAAACTGATAGTGTCGAGTGCCTAATGTAAAGCCTAACTGTCAGCTTTATCACTGGTTGTGATTGATTTTTTGTACATTTAAAGTTTAAGATTACCGGCATACCTACTGCCGTCTAAGCTAAATGTGCTCGGCGCTGAGATTAGGAGACTAGCGATCCAACTATCACACGATAACAAGTTTTAAAATTATCTTATCGTTATGGCACCAGTAAGGTGTAAACAAGCTAAGTAAACGTTACTTGTACGTTAAAAAATTTAATGTATTCCATACACTTTTCGTCCGAGTCATTGACCAGACAAGAAACGACAGTCTGTGTAAAATGGTTATTATTACCGTTTCACAACTTTCGGGAACATTGCAGCCAAATCGTGGTGCAATACTGCCCAGAAAAAAAAAATCTCTCTCGGGTGTAGTCTATATTTCAAGTAACTTGAAAGGAAGAGCGGCCGGATAGACTCGCATGACAGGCAGCATGTGAGCTGATTCATGGTGCTACCGATATAGAATGGCGCGGTCCGTCGATCCGATAATATCCAAAGCATATTGGCTTGTAATCGTCGATGCAGCGCCCTAGATATCTCCAGAGAAGAACAAAGTTGGCATAGATAGAGGGATCAAAGTGCGGCGTGGGCGCACGACCCAATACCGCGGCCATCACTTGCGCCGCGCGCACGCGCACGGGCCTTTTGCGTTGCACGCGCAATTAGTTTAAAAGTAATTGATGGCTTTTATTACCGTTCTAGGGCAACGCTGGACAAAATTATACGTTTAGATGACATTGTCGGTGCGCAATATCATAGGGCAATGCGTAACGACGAAGGTATCTTCAAACATTGTATGTTGTTTGATTACACAACGAGTTGCTTAATTCGTGATGTTATTGAATACTAGCGAAACAAGTAACTAGATGTACTACGTAGATTCTATTTATTCTAAGTACCTATTTAATATTACGGCGGTCGATGCAGATTATTTCATGCACACAAGGATTTTCAATGAAACAAGGACAATTTAAATTTTGTTTTGTATTTAAATATTTTACAAGACACCAATTACAGAATCAAAACTTATTGCCAATTCGTAAGGTAAGTGCATAACCTAAGTTGACGGAAACGCACCGGTCGGTAGCGCTCTACCTAGTTTGAGGTTATGTTGTGATAACGGTTAAAGAGGAAAAGCCGGTATCGGGGGATTAGAATAGAGTTTCCGACTGAAACGTTGAAACAATAGGGATGGTATTCGCTTGAGAGGGTTGGAGTCGAGAGGTCGCAGCGGCGGGCGAGCCTGCGCGCGCACCTGGCATGGCCGCCGCCGCACACCTGACTCGCGATACACCTCCACATCACAACTCAATTACATCACGTTCTATGACACCTCCGAGCCGTTTCCCACGCCCCTATCGCCCTACACCCCTACACATGCATCCCAACGAACATCACGTGCACTGCGCGAATGCCACCGCTAACTATCGGCTACATAATACGACTAATCAGCTGATAACGAAACTTTTCGGCTACCGGTGTTTACGTACCGAACTTTACATCACTGAAAACGCAACGAGAGTTCCTATTGGAAAGTTAACGTTATCCGCCGCGAGCGGGCGGGCGGCTTCAGCGGCCGCATCGAATGCACTTTCCGTTGCCGGCGAGCGTACCTGGACTAGTCTGCCAGCTGAGTCCTCCGACGAACATCTTCCTGCAACAAACACTGCGATTAGAATCGGGGTTCGTCGTGGTGGTGTGGAGCCGGTGGTCGGTGACGGACGTACCCGGGATCGTTGGGCACTTCAGCGGGGCTGTGTGCCGCATCCTGGTTTTGGGTTTCCATGGGCTCGTGGGCCGGCTTGGGGCGGGCGCACTACGACTACGAGCGAGCGACGGCGCGGCGGGGACGGCTCCCGGAGTCACTCGGCTGCACTACCGACTACCGGCACGAGACTGGCGCGCCGCGGCGCACCCCTCCACGCAGCCGCCTCCGCCCGCTCCCGCGCCGCGCATCGATTCATTCACTCCGTACACAATTATTCATACGGGCCGGCACGACGGACGCGCGCGGCTCCACGTGAGCGCGCGACACGTGCTCGCCGCCCCGCCCGCCGCACGCCCACAGGCCACGCGAGCCAAGCCACCCCCACTAAAACACAAAACACAACATAACAAAAATTTTACTTGCTTAAACAAAAAGTTTTCAAACTTACCCAAAACATTTTCAAACTTTTAAATTCCGATACACTTATAGGAATTAAAAACAAAACAACATGAAGTCATGAAAAAGTAATCACGTAGCATGTTGGCACTTGCTTGATTTAATAGCACACGAAATTGAAACTCGTTTAAATTTTAAATCTAGACGCCGTATTTATCAATTGCCTGGATCATTGTAGCGTAACAATTACTAAGCGTTAGTTCGTTTACCTTTCTGATGCAATGGAGTGACAATGATAAAAATCGTAAACAAAGCGATTACTATGATGTAAGACGAAACGTTGTGAAATCCGTGAGGCAGGACGACGTCACTCGGCTTACGTACGTAGCCGCGAGCTACGAAATGTGCTACGCGAGCGAGCGGTGCGCTCAATCGCTGCTACGTGCGTAGACCCGAACTTTGACTCCAATTAGAAAAAAGTTATGAATCATACGAGTAGGCACTGGTTAGCAGCAGGAAATGTATAATTATTAAAAACCACGCAAATATTCCACTATACTATACTAGGTATAGGTTTTGTTTGTATTTTGGCAGAGGCTAAATTCTGTAAAAACCTTTTCAGGTCAGTGTCATAAATAGACGAGATGAACCTATTCTTTTTGCAATAAACGAGCGCTAAGTCGGTATGCGACTTGATAGGATTATTCGATAGTCTCTTCCTACTCGCGATTTTACACAATATTCTCCGCAACTGTCTTGGAAAATTGTGCAGAATCGCGAACAGGATAGAGACGGACGATATCGCATAGTGTTGTATGTTTTTACCTTTACTAGGTACGTAAACTAAACTACACCAATCATAAAATCAAAAATTCAACCGTTGTTTTATTAACTTCCTCGAAATAACCCTGACTCCATAACGAAATAACACAACCGCCGGAATTACGACTAATACATTTTGGTCTAGGCGTTATGGCTCATTTAAATTATTCGTTTGATGATCGTTAAGCCGCTTGAGGTGGCACTCTGTTCGTGGAAATGACTACTTCCAGCCATTTGTTAAATGGGCTGAGCCGGCCCACCGTTGCTAATGGCTTATGTATGCTGATAATCCAACCCAGCCATTAGATCGCCGTACTTAACATAGGCTTTTTGCAATTCATACCTAAACAAAACAATTGACACTCGGAACTTTTAAATCACGGATTGTTTGTCGTATTCTGAAAGTTGACACACTATTTAAGAGTGAGATAGATCAACAAAATAGCCCAAAATGACAACAATATCGCAATAGGCACTTGGCCAACTACAATGAAATTGTTTCCAATATACTTAAGCTGCACACTCACGGTTTGGGGATGCATAGAATCAATACGCGATTTATTTCTAACGACTTCGATGTTGGCTAATTAGATAAAAATTAAGAAATAAAGTAAAAATAATTTATTTCAGGCTAAAACCCTTAATAATAAATATTAAACCCCAAAACACAAACAAGCAAACAGAACAGATAAATGCTACCATAGGTACGAAATAAAACAGGACAAAATCACGTACAAATATTTTACAAATAAAAATTGATTCTGTTACTGCATCAAAAAATGTCCCTGTCCCATCGTGGAACTTATTGTAATGCACGTGACCGTGACAGAATGAAAATCGTAAAATGATTTTATGATGGTTCAGGGATCATTTCGTTTGACTGTATTAGAATAAAAAACCGTCACAATTCTAATACTCTATGTTTGATAAACGAGGATTTGTAATGAAGCGTCAATAGTCAAACCAGGGTATGCTGGACAAGATCTTCAATTTGAAAATAAAACAATCTCAAAAAAAATTCAACCTCTAAGTGCAATGGCAATGTATGTAGGTACGCTTTATTTTTCAAAAACTTCATTGCAATGTTTTTCGTGACCTATCCTGGCCTGACCTCTTTATTCTTCGTTACCTAAATCCCCGTACAAAGTTACGCAACAATGTCTCGTTTTATTTCTAAACACTTCGATTTTAAATCATACAATTGAAGAGTAATTTGTCAACACATCGTTTATTACATTCACAAGCTCGCAATAACAAAGGCAGTCTACTTACAACCATAAACTTTACAACCATAGTCGAGTAATAGTCTAGCTTGTACAATGTATCTAGTAGTGTTGAACGAGTCCAATAAACGCCAGCTCTTAACGTAGGTGCCACTCATACTTTATAAGACATACAAACTAACAGAACTATTTTTTAAAGGTTTTGAAGTTTTCATACACAAAATGCCTACGGGTCAAAAACAATTCGTTCGATTCACACACATATAGTAAACATTTCAACTTATTTATAATGGTATGGTCAATAAAAAGTAGGCAGATGGGGAATTTTAAAAATTGGACACAATCATGGTACAATACATTACTTTTCCTCATTTTAGCACTCAGAATCAACAGCATTTTTAACGGCATCGAAATCAATAGAACAGTGGATACTCAGATCCAACAAAAAATTTGAAGTCAGAAGAAAAAATATATTGCACTCTATTTCTGAAATTCCCTAGATGCCGATTGTAGGTTATACGCGGAGTAATCCTTTACAAAACTAAAATCTATCTTTGGAAATACGTGGAAGAATACAACTCCACTGCATCTATGAGTCAAATTAGCATTAACCGCCAATAATATCAACGCAGGTTGGTACGAAATAATGTACGTGCCCTGCAGACTGCGACGGTATAAGCTTAAGATTCATATGGCCGACTAATTTCATCTAATCCAAGTTACTTTTATGAGCGTAGCGAGGCAATTTTAAATGGTCTTGAATATAGGACACTCTTATTACCGCTCTATTATCCGCACGCATGGGTGATTCACCAAAGCGGCATCCTGTCGCAAGTCGGGACGATTGTTACGTCCTTTTATATAGAAATGGACCACGATAGTTGCCACTGAGCGTTTCCAGCTGTAATTTCGATTGAGTGTTTTGACTGTGGATAATTAATTCACGTCTTTGCCCGTAGGCACATTTCGTTTAAATTTTGAACCAATCTTAATAATACTGGCGCTATAACGAATAAGTTTCAGCGTGATCTCATGATCTGAAGCCGAACGATCATACTCTTAGATTTAAGAAGACATGTAGCGTAGCTACTCCAAATAAATGTGATTGAATTTGGTTTCTGCACAATTACAGTCGACAGTTCTATAGACCCATCATAGCTGAGATCAGCTACTAGCTAGGTACCTATGCGTCTTAGCAAAAGTTACAATTATACCAAGTAATACTTAAATTAAACGGACTAAATCCCCTGACTAAATCGACCGATTGTTTTGTTTTTAGTCGCGTAATGCAGGTGAGGTTTTTACCTGAATGTACACTGACAAGCGGAGAATATTTTATTGACAGATACTTTATTTTGACGTTACTTTAGTCAAGTGCTCTAATAACTAACACAACACATTAAGAGTTGGAAGAGTGCTATTTTAAGAGGATTCTATCATCTATTGTCTATATGGATAAGAGAGGAGTCAACAACATCGATATATGAATTCTTTTACACAGCCATATTAACCTACAACTACCTAAACATAATTGAGAATATTAACATTAAAAAATATGTGTAAAACCGAAAGATATAATTTATTTTGTGAATATTTCATTAGTACAGAAAAGGCTTGACCTTTTTATACGATTACGTAAGGAATAATACAAATTTGGCAAACGCTGGTAGGTATACAACACGACATTGATTTAATCAAACACTGCTATTTTTGAATATCGGTGCTAATATCCATAAAAAGTATGTTATCGATCGTCTCTCAATGAGAACTTTACTTATTAATCTAACATTAATCCAATACATAAATAATGCTAATGTTGTCATTTATAAGGTACCTACTAATAAGAGGATAAACCAAAATATCTCTTACAATGATTTTGCAATTACAGAAGAAGATATCTCTTATATAATGTTTTAAACTTTCGCGATTCTCACTCATATTTATACCTATGTATGTACGCGGGACATAATCACGATTTTATTTACCTTCTCGACGTTTCGGCCGCGTTACAGCGACCGAGAAGGTAAATAAAATCGTGATTATGTCCCGCGTAGTATTAAAATTCAAGAGAAGTCAAGCTCTTTCTAATGAACACAGCCACATTTGGGATGGTAAAAAGTACAGTGAAAGATAAAAAAAGTTTTGTCATTTCAAAAATAATGAACTAAGGTCTCAAGAAACTTTTATGCGGTTTCATCATTATCTAACATAAAATTCCCTTTTTCCCTACAATAATACCTCTATTGTGAAATTTGTTCTAGGCATCAAATCCGCTAGATGAAACACCGTTCTTCAATTAAGGTCATAGAATGCAGCAATGCAGGTGTTATATTTCAGGACAAAATTGATCGGGCTTTTTCTGGAAATAGGATATCCTCCCCTTTTGGGGAGGTCCCCCCTTCCGTCTGGCTACAGACTAACTTTAACTCAGGTCACAGGGAAACGAATAGTTCCTAGCCCAATCGATGCCCCAGAAGCTAATTCTAAATTTGATATAGGTCGGAGTCGCGGAATAACTCGTTAATTATTCAAGCTATAATCGAACCGAATGTATGGTGTGGCATATTGAGCTCGAATATCATTCAGTCAGTGTAGACATTAATCTAAAAGTTAGTTCGGAATGCGTCTTGAAACATTTGAGGGTAAAATATAAACTCTTAAAGTACTAAATAGGTTCTTAATAAATAATTTAAAATACCTGGACGCCTAAGTTTCGTTGTGATCTACTTAGTCGGATTCAACTTGACACGACTACACTAGAGTAATAAATGCTGAAAATATCAAAAATGCATTGCAACATAATATTTTCTTTCGATAAAGCAAGAAAGTCTTTTGCAAAATTAATACAGTGAAAATATTAGGATTTCATGGAGTTTTCTAAGATTAGATTTTTTCTGTATGTGAGATGTTTTGTCTATGTCACGTTTTGTGTGCTCTGCCTACCCCATTTGGGAACACAGGCGTGATTGTATGTACTTACATACATATGTGTGTATGTTTTCTAAATTAGTTACAATTTATTTGACGGTGAACCACATCTAATAGCCTAACTAATATCTGACATGTCGAGTGGGTATTTTTTTAGGGTTTAATAGTTAATTTGCTTTACTTAGTGTACCTGTGAAATGTACTATAAAGAATGTCTAGTTAGCCTCAAAATAAGTCGGGACACAATTTTGGAGCTGACTAATAGGAAACATTGACAATATTTTAATTAATATACTGGTCCTTATGATAAAGTATAAAAAGTCTGATTAGAAAATGGAGAAAAAACATGTTTACAAAAATATGACATCCTTTCAAAATAAACAAAAAATACATGTCTCCTACCTAACAAGTTTAAATTTATAACCTGACTTTTTCTTCAATAACTTAGTATTGTGTGTTTGCAACACGGCAAAGTTTCAAAAACTTACAAATTATAACTACACACTGATTTTTATTCTATCAACTAAACAGTAAAAAATTAAAGCTATACATTATAAACAATAGCTACGGTAATGGTAAATGGCTCATAAACAGCGTATATATAACAAATAAAACAAAGCAGTTCCAAATTAATAAAAACAATTCAGTCAATTGGGTATAATAAATAAATAACAAAATTGCACGCAAGCAAGCTTAATGAAAATTATTGCAACATAAATAGGCATCATAAAATAAATAAAATTAAAGCCAACAGTTATCAAGCATTGCCTCCAAATAAGCATGACAATATCTTGCCAACAAATAAATAAACAATAAGCTAGTCTAGTATTTTTTTCTAACCACTTGCCACCTAAAAGCAGCTCTAGCTCTTTATTTCTTATGTGACGTACCTACAATCCGAAAAATGTAGCTTGAGATCTACTTTACATTGTTTATTATTGCAAAAAAAATCAGTAAAAAGCAATGCAGTTTATTTCCCGTCATGACGAAAAAATGCTTCGTTTCATGAAGACATAATATTACTCACAAAAAGCACATAAAATGCACAATAAATAAATAAATAATCCGCTTAAGCTATAGAGTCTAGTAAATAATCGCCAATGGCCTTAAGTTTGCTGGTACAAACAAGACAGACTTACTTAAATGGAGTTTGTATGTCACACAAACTTCACATGATAAGACCTAAAATAACATTTTCTTCATTAAAGTTTGAAACGAATCTGATTCAATCTAAATGAGCTTCAATTGAGAGATTTTATGTGAACACATTCATTGAAGCTCCAGCTATCCAGCAAGGTTTTCACTAACACTGAACAAGTAAGAAGGAAAACCTTAAATCTCGGAAACTTACTTAACATTCACTACACTCTATTTCTTTGTAAACAGTTCAAAGCTATTTAAAAAGCAATACCCAAAATACAGTTCAATAAGTATCACATAAATAATACTGATTCATCAGTTTTGTACTTTAATTTGGCACATAATAATAAACACAACCTTTGTATAGCTTACTAAGTATTATAACTATAATAGTAGATCACGTACTCATATAGAATTATTAAGCGTAACTTAAGAGGTAGATAAATTATAATCTCCAATGCTCGAGCTAGCTAGACTAGATTTTAAACGAATGATATACTTATACTCTGATGGTTTAGGTACTTAAATTAAAGTAAATAAACTTTATGTCAGATTTGACAGGTTAAGAGCGTTTTTTGTTTACTACCCAACTTTTTTCGGGTTTTTTTTTTTT
>BHDV01018977.1:120427-138078 GCA_005406045.1 Adoxophyes honmai
AATTTACCTAATACCAGAAACAATCGGAATTAGAACAATAACGTTCATCAGATCAATAAATATTACGAAGATTCCTTTGCTAAACTATTTTAACATCCGAAAAAAGTTTGGGTGGTAAAAGAAAACGTTCTTAACCTGTCAAATCTGACATAAAGTTTGTTTACTTTAATTTAAGTACCTAAACCGACACAGTATTGAACATCAGACAGCTTAGCATAACAGGGCACGAGACAAATCACGCGCGTTATAGACTAATCCTGTCATGATGCGCTATAGTCGTGCTAAGCCTACTGGCATGATTCTTGCGAACGGCCTCTGAGAAAATAATAAACTCCCAATCGAACGTCGTATGTATGTCGAATAATATGACATGAAGATGTTAAAAAAAAACAATTAGGCACAAATATCGGAGTCATGTACCAAAAGCTATACCCTTGACTGTTGCACGAACTTGTACATGACATAATGACATTACACAATAGTAGGTAACTTTACTGTAAGTCATAAGATAATATCATTTTACATTAAATAGTTGCAAGATTACAATTGTTCAAAATTTATGTTTAGCATTGAGATCCATTATCACTAGAGGAGGATACGGAATAAAATCTAACATTAATTCTTGTTCGCTTGAGTATTATCGGTGTTTGAAGCAAGCAAGGCTGAGAGCGTCGCGTGAGTGGCACTCAAAGTGCCTGACGTCGGATTTATAATATTTGAAGTAACAATGTTAGCGTTGGAAAGCATGCTACCGCTGTTGCCAGAACTGACTATTGTCACATTGGGCGGCGGTGTCGACCCGTTAGCGAAACCCGTAGATAACACTTTCTGGGTGTTATGCATCATAAATGACTTAGCTGCACCGGCGCTGCCGAGCGTTAGAACCTTTTTGAGCATGACAGAAGAATTGCAGGCGTTATCTATCATATCTTTGGTGTTGGAAATGCTATCGTAGTCCCCAGAGCTCGCTGTTACGACGGTGCTAATTTTAGGCGCCGTAGTTTGTAATGCTGGCTTGACTGTGGTCACGTTGAAAGACATACCGGAGGTCACTGCTGTGCGGTTTAGGATGTTTCGGGATACTATGGCGTTGTGGAGAATGTTTCCTGTTGGGAAGGACTTGGATGTGACGTTGACGTACTGCACTGGAGTTGCATTGGTTGTCCGGGTTCCGAAGCCAATGATTGTGCTTGCCGTCCCTTGGGACATTACAGTGCTGAACGTGCCGGTTTTGGTGTTGATCGGGATTCTAGAATGAAAGAGAAATTCATGATAATGACTGTGGATATCGTAAGTTAAACGCTTGTAAACCCTTGAGCAAATCAGTCCAAGACGAGTGTCGTCAAAGAAAATTTTATAAATTCTAGTTCAGGCAGCATCAATTTAATGGCATGAAGTAACCCAATCGAATCGAAGTCGAATATAGAAAAAAAACCGATGACAGTTGTTGTTGGTGTTGTTCTTGATTTTTCCTAATATTGTGCGTGCAGCTAATTCTACTATGTCCATTTCACATTTTTTTTTACTTATATAAAAATAATAAAATTTACAGCATAACATTTTTACTTGTCTTACCCGCGTATCATCTGCGACGTGGACCCATAGTAACCGTGGCCTGCGGCAGATGGTGTGTCCGCTGCGTGGGCTCGTTGCAGCTCGTGTAGTAACGGACAGTGCTGCTGGTAATGACCGGTACCTACATTGTGGATCATGCAGTTTGTGATCGACGCTACAGTGATACAATTTGTATTTGTCTTACCCGCGTATCATCTGCGACGTGGATCCGGGTATGCTCTGTATAGTGACCGTGGCCTGCGGCAGATGGTGTATAGTTCGCTGCGTGGGCACGTTAGAGCTCGTGTAGTAATGGACAGTGCTGCCAGTAATACGCGGCGGGGCGGCGATGTGGGCAACCGGCACGCTATGGATCATTCCACTTGTCGTCGAAGCAACTGTGATGCACTTTGTCTGGTTGCTGGAGTACTGGAATCATTTGAATAGAGGTTTAGGTACACTTAAATAACGCTATGAAACGAAATCAACAATAGGCGATTAAAAAAGAAAGTGACAAGAGGTGAGAAATTTAATAGTCGTCTCAAATCGGTTAGGTTTTAGGTAAGTCAAGAAAGCTTTTTCAAGTAGAAATACATCATAATCAGTGAAATTATTCTTTTGTTTATGTAGGTTTTGTATGCTCTGCTAACCTCATTTGGAAATAATTGTGTGATATATGTATGAATGTTTCGTTTTGTTTGTTGATAAGGGTTGAGACCATAGAATTGAGGAGTTGGATAATAGGATAAAATATCTGGTTGATGTCAATACATTCTATGTTCACTTATTGAAGTCGGTAAATGCTTTAAATGCATATAAAATCTTTACAAAAGAAGTGTATGAAAAATACTTACGTTGCTAGTATTCAAAGTAGGCCCTAAGTCAAACTCATCTCCAACAAGCGTGATTGTATCGGGATTGGCTCCAGTCAACTTTTCAATAGTTTTCCTTGCGTCTGCGTCACTCTCGATATTCCCCAAGTTCCTACTGAGAAACTCAATATCGGATTCTAACAAACCATCAACCAAATGATTTTGCTCGTCATCACTTTGCTTGCAGAGTGAGAAATCATCGTTTTCAAGCTTTATATCTTCAACTTTTATCCCGTCGATATCATCAATATTCTCAACTTTGATGCTGTCTACATCTAGATCCTCTACTTTAATGCCCTCAACTTTCATCTCGTCCAGATCTTCAACCTTGATTCCATCTACTTTTATATCCTCAATATCTTCTACCTTGATGTCAGCTAAGTCAGTGTCATCCTTCATTGTGGGCACGTCAGCAAAGTCCCTAGTGTTGTCAGTATAGCGAGACGCGTCGAAGGAGTCGTAAGTATCTTGATCAGGCTCTAATTTTACTTCGCATTTGAATTTTCCCTCTTCTTGGTTACTGGTGGAAGGTTGTGGGCTGTCTGGGTTGCTGATGTCACCACTGAGAGCTCGTTTCATTACATACGCTTTGATTTTTCTCAGCATGAATGGGGGGACTTTGAAACCAGTTAGCTCTCCAAGCATAGGTAGAGAGTTGTGGCGGTAAGCTTCGCTGTTAGCCAGTTCCTCTATATCTTCAAGTACCTGTAAAGAAAATTACGATTCGCATTGCTATTTGGTAGTAGGTGTAGTTTTAGACTAAAGAGTCAAGTCTTTCAATCAGAACTTGTGTTTCACTATACGTAACTTTGCGACCTTGAAACTCACCATGATGTAGGTTTTACCGCCGACAGCATTTACCAAGTTGTGACTGGCAATCCACTCCTTGTCGGAACTATCTGCCGGGTACCTCAACAATCCAGCGTGCCTCGTGTACAGTCGCCCACGGCAATTTCCCAAGCCTAGTACCTAAAATAAACGTAGAATTAATCAAGTTAATGTAATTGTTGTCGTTAATTAGTTCGCACAATAGTGCAACAATAGTGTTCCGTGGGTTGTTTTCCAGAAAATTATCTACAGAAAATTGGTTTCTTATTTACCTTGTGTGCATGAGACCCCATAATAAACAAAGTCTCTTGCGTCAACCGGTTAGGGTTCCATTTTTCCGGGTCCCTGTAGGTGGACAGAGGCAATGGCGATGAAGATCCACTGTCCGAGTTGTCCTCCTGTTTTATCTTCTTACGCTTGAAGCATGCGTCGAATTCCGATTCGGATTCTTTGCGCTTGCTATGTGAAGGGCTCTGCAACTAAATAATTACCTAATATCAATGCTTTAGTATAGCTGAATTATAATTATCAATGCTGAGAGTGGTCAAAGGGGATGAAGCCAAAGAAGTATGCCAGAATAGAAGCGCATGGCGCTTCATTGTCTGATCATGAGCCTAATCCACTGGCAATATAGGGTGATGTATATGTATGTAGATCCAAGCCTGACGATTTGGTTTTTCATTAAAAAAAATTGCTGGCTTACATTGTCTAACTTAAATGAAATCCTGGTTATGTTTTGCAATCCTGGTTCCCACTTATGTTCTTAGAAAATTATGGGAGAAATCATTTTTGTGCCACTAGTTATTTGATGAGTGAACAGTAAGGCAACAGTGTGGTATTATGAAACAATTTAATATATTACAACTTATGCTCAAAATTCCAAATCCAAACTAGACCATCAAATTGCAGCAGTGGGATGTTTTTCTTTATACCAGTCTCAAATTATGCGACATAAAGACTTACGAGTATTTTGTGATAAATAAGACATAATTGAAATACAGGAAAATAGTACCTATGTGCCAGCCAACAACAGAACTAGATGTCTACTTTATCATGGAATACATAAGATCTCAAATGTTTGGTGGTAGAGATCTCTTTAGTAAGGGTTAATTTTGTCTTTGCAACCGGTGCATTCCTATGATCTATTATGATCAAGTTGTGTAAATTATACAATCGTCAACAAAAATAGGTATATAAGATTAACTGGTAGGTATAAAGAATGATAAGGCAACAAGACATATAATGCAAATATATACTTGGCTGGATACCACTTGTAACAGACTTATGTACTCGAAGACTTACCAAGTCTTAAGTGAATGTGAATGGCACTCAAAATAAAGTAAATGTACTTCAAAGTATTGCATTACACACTTACATTTGTTTGTTTGTTCTTAGTATCACCCGTTGAGTCATCGCTTGTGTCTGGTGGGGAGGACACTGGTTTTGAAGGTGTGGTGTACAGGAGGCGAGTAGCATCCAACATTGCTCGGCAAATAGCCCTCACCTGAAATTACACATTATACTTATACAATGTTATTTTCAATGATTATTTTTATATATCTCATTTATAAGACCTTTCTGCTTAACATTAATATCAACACTAAATAACTAAATACATATTCACACTTGATGATCAACTAAGTAATTTACACTGGTATATAGTGATGGTCAACTCGAGTCACTAACTCGAGTTAACTCGAGTTGGGCGTAACTCGAGTCGACTCGAGTCGAATTCTCTCCGACTCGAGTTCGTAAATTGAATGGAATCGATGTCGAAGGTTCTATGTTCATGTTCATTCATTCATTCACATCAAACAAAACAAGAAACAAGTGTCACATATTATATAGATTTTAAATTTTAAACTGCCGGTTATTGTTCTGTTATTGAAAAAAGCCGGGTCCCAATAGAATAACACTTAATTTGGAATGAATTAATGGTTGTTGAAGGAATAAACTGGCAAAAAAACAAAAAAATCATTCACTTGTTCATTCAGTTAACTCGAGTTACGTAACTCGAGTTCAACCCGAGTTATATGGATTTTAACTCGGGTTAACTCGAGTTTCGTTTATCCCGAGTTGGCACATCACTACTGGTATACCACTTTTAGCAATTTTAGGTTTCAATGTAAATAAACATTTTACAAATAGGGGAATAGGTCACTATACTAGGGTCGCTAGGGTTGATTTGATAGCCCTTGACTACAATCTCAACTAATCTTATTTTCTTAGCTGCCTCTTACAACTTGCTTGAAGGAAATACTGAGGTGAAATTCTAATTCTGACACAACACGGGGAGTAATTAGATATTTTGCCTTGTTACTGTTTCATGAAAAAAATTCTAAATTCCATGAAAAGTTGTAATATTGTGTTATGTTGAATGGACCATATAAGTATGTATGCAGTACTTTACTCATCAGTCTATTCCAAATACTTACATTATTAGTTCCATTGTTCCATTAATGGAACTTAGTTGGGTTTTTTTTTTAATTCTTGGAGCATTAAGCAATGTAGTTTTTTTTTTGTTACTTATTATTTACTAGCTTTCCGCCCGCGGCTTCGCCCACGTGGAACTCGGCTATATTGCGGTATACTACTAGAAGAAAACTTCTCGTTTCAAACGACACACAGCGCCATCGATCTATCATCTATCGATCGGTCATCGATTGATATCGATCTATCATCGATCAATATCGATCAATCAAGCAAACTATATTTTTGTTTTCCCTCGGGAACATCAATTTTTTCCGGGATAAAAAGTAGCCTATGTCACTCTCCATGCCCTAAACTATCTCTACCTAAAAAACCACGTCAAACCATTGCTCCGTTTAGTCGTGAAAGATGGACAAACAAACAAACAAACACACTTTCACATTTATATGTTAAGGAGGTGGCGCTTCGATAGTGCGAAACCTCTTTGGTATCATGTGAGACGTCAAACGAGGACATGGACAGCTGTCACGTTTGGGAGTAGCCTGGCTTGTTGGAAAATGGAAAAACGGTCTTGAAGAAAGACTGATCGGACACAAACCAGAATTCTCCGCGTTTCATATCGAATACCAATCTGTATTGTTTATCTGTGAATTATGAAGAATGGCGGATGATAACTAGCTTTCCGCCTAAACCCGGCCGTCTCCCTCCGACATATATATTGGTACGGATTAACATAAGTAGGTAACTATTTGCAAAAAAAAGTATAATTAGTTTCTCTTTATTAACTACATAGTCAGAAAAAAACACCATCTAGTTCCATCAATAGAGCTACAATAGACTCAAATAGAGTAAAAATAGACCTACACATCCTGTAATTTTAGTAAGTACATTTGTAAAAAATAAGAACATATACATTTTTTGAACCATGCATTAACATTATGATATAGTTTTAAATGATACATACCTGATCTTCACTAACTGATTCATCACCCAAGTTGAGTCTAATATTATTAACTGCAGGCACAAAGAATTTCTGGAATGAAAAATGTTTTGATTTTCAAATGTTACACCATTATAAAATTAACAAAAAATCATCAAGTAATTATTCATACACATACTACGTCAAAATTTCCAAAAAGGTAGGAAGAGCACACATAACGTTACATTATAATAATTTCAGACCATTTCAAACAATTTTAGATTGATGTTGGCCAAAAATACAGACAGATAGCTAGCTTATACTAAACATACTCACTTCCAAATATTTCTTAATCACTTGATCAATTTCTCTGGTGACTGCAGACTGTATTGTTTGTCGGAGCATATCCAGAGACTTATTGGCACTGGCTCGGAACTCAGCAATAGGGCGAGAATGGGGCTGCACTGGGCCCGGGAGACTGAACCTCCGATGCATAGCTGCTAATGTGTTAATAGCTATCTGCCTTGTAATTGGTTGCTTCTAAAACAAAGAATGTGTGTTAATCACGCTACCAAAATTCAAACATTAGGAACAGTGTTTAAAACAAATGAAAATACAATAAAAAACAAAACTAATTAGAGCTTTATTTTTCTAATTGTTTATGGCCAGTACTTGCCGAATTTAAGATGACATTTAAAAAAATACGTAAAAAAGTATTAACTAAATACTTTTAACGATTCCTACGGATTCTTATTAGAGTAATTATTTGCAAAACCCAAGCTAAACGCGCAGTTAGGAGATCCTTACCGTTTGCATTGTGCATGTAACGTTCGGACGAACTGTTAAAGTTTTTGTAGGCGCTTGGAAGCTCCATGAGACGCTAGCTGTACTTTGACTTTGGCTTTCAGTCACAGAATTCTGATTCGATGTTTCAATATTGGTCCAACTCTTTTGAACCACCATTTCGCAGGTAAAGCTGTCACAATCCTTCAGAATACACTGGCAATAGAAGCTTTAATATATTATAACACAAGTTTAAGTTATAAACACACTCAAAATTTCATAGAATACTTTAAAAAACGATTACATATTTACGAAAATTAAAATAATTTAACAGTTCGCCTTCGCTTTGCTTGCCCCATTTTTCAATACATCAATACGAAGTTAGGGATGTCACCCTACACTACACTACCAGGTACTACAATGAATAAGTTAGTAAGTTACTTGTACCGGTTTTTTTTAAAGCGGTACAAATTAAACGGAACGATCTAATTTTAACATGAACATAAATTAATCATGATTAGTGATTTAGTAATACTTTTAAGTAGTATTTTTATCATTAATCGTTTATTTTAATAATGGAAAAAAACAATGCTATTTTCATCACACTTGCTCGTCAATGGTGTTATTACAAGCGCGTATCCTATATGACAAAGGCTTAAATTGTAACCGTGGGAGTTATCTTAACACCCCAAGGGAATAAAACTTTAGTTTTTAAATTTGCAAAAGTTAGTAAAGTACGTTCAGTTCAGATTAAGGATAAGGAGGTTACAAGTGTAAAAATAAAAATTCAACTTAATAGTTAATAAGTATACATTATGAAACTTATTAATTTAATACTTTAGATGTACGTCAGCGCGTTATTCAATATGTATTTTTTGTAATTTTGTTTGTACCTACCTTTTCTGCAGAATCTGGCTGTATTGTGTGACCATTCGAATTATGTACGAAACAGTTCTTGTCTGTGGCGATTTAAAAAAGTGACAATAGACCTAAACGTACTGACAGCGCAAGCGCAAATGGAACGGTGCGGCGCGGTGGCGTGACGTCATGCATTTTCTACTATTTTTATTTTTCCTCGCGAATGTGATGAAAATTATTGTGTGTATCACAGGCACTAAAGTAAAGGACTTACAAACTCGAGTCATCTCGAGTAATAGACTCTCGTTAGTAATATGCGTATTACGGTCCTTATTTCACAATGTACTATTTTACACCAGCGATTGTTGAGACGTGATACTGCTACGAAACACCATAAGACTTTTAGGCATACTATCTTAATTCTAAATTTGTATTTTATATTTCTATTGTTACATCTTTCTACAGGTACGTTATCAAAATGGTATTGACGCTTTTGGCGATACTTAGTTGAGTGAACGTCTCTGTACCGACCGATAAGAGTACGATAACAGAGTAAGTAATTAGCAACTCTAATGTTGCGCATTGGTCTTTTCAGAAAAAAATAATAATTGCGGTTTGCGTACCCAAATAAAAGCGGTACTATAAAATATAAATGTAATTTACAACTCTTAAACCTATAAAAAAGTGTTGCTATATAAAATATATTTTTCATTAAATTTGAACTCAGTAATTTATTATTGTATATTTTTTAATTATAACTATTATAAGTAAAGTATGAGAGAAAAATGTTAACAATATTTGAGTTCATATTATTAATATTGATTTATAGCAAAATAACTTTCCTTACCTGCGATCTTTACTCATCTAAGTCAATCAATGAAGTCAATTTAATAATTTATTGTGTGGTCGTGCAGCTCTCTTCTCCTACACTATTTACAAAGAAGGAACATACTATATCCCGGGTTTAAGCATGAAATTAACTTCGCCACGTTTGTTTAAAACGGGATATTATTATTTTGCTAACGTTGGATTAATAAAATTCTCATAATGTTAGCGTCCTAAAACAGAACGACAGTATCGTAACTAAGTATGGATCCAGCATATTTATTTATGTTTACGCGGGACTTAATCACGGTATTTTTAATTACCTCTCGACGTTTCGGCCGCGTTACAGCGACCGTGGTCACGAGTTGACTTAACATATTTAGCCTGAATGTGCGTCATTGTGTATATCTTGTTTCGGCGAGAAGGGCAAGGAGTTCCATGAGTTTTTGTATGGGGTGAATGACGTAGAACTCTATGGTGGTTACCATGGAAATTAGCATTATTATTTTATGACTTTGTCACTGCATACTTAATGTTTAAAGTAGAATAAAACCAAGTTTGAGTTATTGGTTTGTCTTTATTTATGTATCAAGTTATTAACCCCTCGTATGCGGGAAATTAAAAATATACTGCATTCGAGCTTCTTCTGTTTCAATATCTACAAATTATGGTGATTAAAATAAAATTTAAAAAAAGATATCCTTAAAATGAAGCAGATCTGCTCCGTAGCATACGAGAGGTTAAATATGATCCGTCACAAAGTAAAACCTGATTCAATAAATTATAGTTTTTTAATTGTTTACTGAATTAACAGGAAGAAATACGATTTATCTAGAATAATCTAGATATTACGTTTTTTAGGGTTCCGTACCCAAAGGGTAAAAACGGGACCCTATTACTGAGGCTTCGCTGTCTGTCCGTCCGTCCGTCCGTCCGTCCGTCCGTCCGTCCGTCCGTCTGTCACCAGGCTGTATCTCACGAACCGTGAGAGCTAGAGAGTTGAAATTTTCACAGATGATGTATTTCTGCTGCCGCTATAACAACAAATACTAAAATTAAAATAATTATAATAATTAAGGGGGGCTCCCATACAGAAAACGTGTTTTTTTTTGCTATTTTGGATCTATTTAAATAACTGTAACAGGTAAATACTTGAAATGCTCACAGAATATTTAATTAAATATTTACTTTAAAAGAAAATAATTAAAATAAAATAAAATTAGTATTTAAGGGGGGCTCCCATGCAAAAAACGTTTTTTTTGCTATTTTGGATCTCTTTAAATAACTGTAACAGGTAAATACTTGAAATTCTCACATAATATTTAATTAAATATTTACTTTAAAAGGAAATAATTAAAATAAAATAAAATTAGTATTTAAGGGGGGCTCCCATACAAAAAACCTATTTTTTTGTAGTTTTTTTTACTGTTTTGGGTCTATTTAAATAATTGTAACAGCTAAATACTTGAAATGCTCACAGAATGTTTAATTAAATATCTACTTTAAAAATAAATAATTGAATAATAATAAAATTAGTATTTAAGGGGAGCTCCCATACAAAAATTCTGATTTTTTGCAGTTTTTGGTACGGAACCCTACGTGCGCGAGTCCGACTCGCACTTGGCCGGTTTATTTTTAGATGTGAGGCTTGGAAATCTCGGTGCATGAGTACAGCCGTTATGCAGCAGAGTTACCAAGTGGCCGGTTTCATAATTCTTTTATTTATTTACTGTATTACAAATCTTAGGAAATTTCGACAACTATAATAACACGTTGTTACCATCACTAAAAAACTATGACGTCTGTGTGACGTGCTGGCTGACTGCTGACGTGACAGACTGGTGACAGTGACAGCAACGGAGGCACAGCAAGTTGTAGCGCCGTCGAATTTCTATAACATTGCATAGCTATTTTTACTGGTAGGTGGATTTTGTTTCACTATCTATCTTTCTATCTTACTTAAACTGACGGGGTTGATATCAATTACTTAATTTAATGACCGTTTTGTACTTTCCGCATAATAATATCAACTAATGTAGCCGACTGTACGTAGTCGTTTTACTGATAACAATTTACTATTTGTCAGTCAAAATTATTCGTTTATCTACTTACAGTACTCTGCAGTTGATTATTGGTAGCTGTGGGAGCTTGACGTATTTTTATTAATATTTTGTTTATTCGAAATCGTTCTACGGATCTTGGTAAGACATTTCATCAAACTTTCTATAAAAAAAAACTAATTAGCTTGACTGTCAACTATTTAACTATCGTCTTTTTTTAATTAATTCCTACATGGGCCGAGTTACTTGAACTTTGTACTGGCTGTTTACTACAACCTGTTTTCAAGGTTTATTTGATTTACAATTGTAATTGGCAAGGTATGTTGAAAATAAGAAGTTAGTTGTGTGTCGGGTGTCTAGTGGGAGTGTCTCATTTAACTAAACTATTAATATCAAATATCAACTACTACTAATATCAAAGTAAGTTGCTGAGAAATTATATCATGATGGGTGTTTTTTCTACCCTATTGGAATTCAGAAAATATTTGATCTAGAAAAGCTGGTGATCAAAGTCCAACTGACAATTTTGTTCTAGATAACTTAAGATGTAATATTTGACCTGTAGATGCAATGATTTCCATTTCTGACTTGAATATTTTCTGGAGAATGGAAAATTGTTTTTCATTATTGTTTCAGATTCAGGCCACTGCTCTCATTTCTGCTTCAAAATTTTAGTCCAGTACATTCTATAAATACCTTTTCCTCAAAGATATTCATGTTGTTTGGCTAATTCTATTTCTTGTTTAATAATTACTAGCTACCCATGTGGTGCCGGGTTAGAATTGCACCTCCCCCTTTCTTCCCTTGGGTGTCATAAGAGGCGACTCTGGGAAAGGGCTAGTGTATTATGGGCGATGGGCTAGCAACCTGTCACTGCAATATCACGTTTAACCATCTGATTACCTTGAAATAGCTAAATGTGGCACTGGATTGTTGAATTCGTGTGCTCTGCCTACCCCTCTTGGGAATACAGGCGTGAGAATATGTATGTAATTACTAGTTGAAGGGATGTCATTGGCTTTTTAACGGAATTTTTACATAAACGCACATACATGTTTCCACAAATAGGGCAAGCAGAGCACTTAAAACACTATGTAGGCAAAACCATGGCTATTAAATTTTTTATAGCCATACCGATAGAATTTATGCAGTATTTAAGTACTTCAATTTTTTTTCATGTTCTCTCCCGTCTGTTCAATCTCTCTGAGTGACCAAATAGTAACAAAATAAGCCCAATCATAAATGGAGTCTCATGGACACAGCATTTCAATGTATACAATCATTTGCTGGTTCCAATAATATTTTATGGAAATCCATATTTATTTAATTAAAAACTTTGCACAATCATTACCTTTAAGGTTGGAAGTGAGCATATCATGTAAGGTGTGAACTTTATCAATACATCTCATATTGCTACAACCATTTTGATTTGAAATAAAATATGTCTAGTTATTTTGTTGATGAAAGTATGTTGTCTATCTATTCTACATACATTTCCTCACATCTGTATTCCCAAGACGGGTAGGCAGAGCACATGAATTCAAGCATCTATCTACATAAGATATTATTATATCAAGCCATTCGGTTGATTTTGTTGTAAGTAGATTAATAAAATTTGGAGTAAGTTAGCAATTAATTGGAACTAAAATTACCACTTACCAGATTTGTTTTGGTTGGCAAGCCAAGCCAGATATGTTTATTAATTATTTATCATGGGACATTATATTATGGCATGCCAATTGTTCCGTAATTTTTAGTGTCCGACCGAAGCTTCGGCTTCGGCTTCGGCTTCGGCCACCTTCGGCCAAAAAAACCACCTTCGGCTTCGGCCAAAATTTGGCCGAAGCTTTGGCCGAAGCCGAAGGTTTACAAGTTGTGATTTGAAATTGGATGAATGATGCCAGAGCGAGAGGGATAGTGCGCAGCGCTTAGCAGAGCAGTGTTTCGCCGGCCCTATCGCATTACTTGCAGTTAATTACATAAATTACTGACAACACATAACATAACAACATAGTTACATTTGATTTAGAAGGGAAAACCGCATAAATTACTGCCGTTTTTTTTAATATTAGCAAATTCTCGTATTTCTTAGGGTCAACATGGGGTCAACACACCTTCGGTTTCGGCTTCGGCTTCGGCCGAAGGTTTTGATGAAAACCGATTAATCGGCTTCGGCTTCGGCCAAAATTGTACCTTCGGTCGGACACTAGTAATTTTCCATGGCATGCCCATTACCCATGTAGCATCAGTAATTGGCTTTAAACAATATAACTACCTATTTTCAATTTACATAACATTTATATACTAGGGCGTAAGGGTTGATTTAAGAAAACAGCAACAATATGTATTTAAGTTAGCAGACACTATAATTATTGTGACAGGTTGCTAGCTTGTCACCTTAAATGTACTTCAATCTATTCCTCTAGTCGCCTGTTATCATTCATCCACGGAAGAATTGGAGAGGTGTTATTCTAAACCTGACACCTTTTAACTTAAAACCTAAAAAATATCCTAGAGGTGGCTATAGAATGCAAAATAGACATGATTATGTCTATGTAGCGTTTCGTGTGCTCTGCCTATGTTATTAAGGTTTTGTCATAAAAGTAATAAATGCAGAAAACTGTGACTGCAATAATGTTCTACCCAGTAGATTCTACTGGGTGTCATGTCATACTTGTAAAACACAAAGTTGTTAAGTGACAGTAGAATTTTCCTTAGCAATCGGATTATGTTATACTGCACAATCATTTGGTTCCATTCCATTACCATTTCGTTTAAGAATGTCATGTGATATTTTCTGATACCTATTTAAACAAGTAATTTATAGAAACGTGTCACTCACCATGTATAGGCATGTTTGTTGATATCAAGAACCCCATATCAGTTACATAAATGGCATTGCCACTCACTAAGGTCAATGTGGTTTTTATCAGTTTATGGAATAATCGATAGAAGACACTTTTGGTGGGAACTTCACTATCAAGGCCAGTAAAATGTGACGTCCATTAAGTTTATTTAAATTATTGTTAACCTTAGGATCTTTGTATGTGGGGTATTGATAATGCTATCAATAAATTAATAATATTATTGAACTTAAAGAACGAATGTAACAATATACTTAACATAGCTTTGTTTTGTGGTTACAGGGCATTTTTTTTTATTATTGTAGCCTTAACCTGGCTTGCCTTACAATACTCTGTGCAAAAAACTTGTTGTTTTGTTGTTCCATTCATTTGACGTTACAAGAAAAGTAAATTTACTTAACACACGCCTTCCTAATTTGCATATAAATACAATAATAGGTATTTTACATGGAATACTTGTTACCCTTGTATTTGTTGTTGTTACAGAGAAACCAAGATGTCGAAAATAAAGGCTGGACCCGTTGTTGACATCCTCGGCGATGAGATGACCAGAATCATCTGGGACCTCATTAAGGACAAGCTGATCTTGCCGTTCTTAGACATTGAGCTGCACACTTATGATTTGGGTATGGAGTACCGTGATAAGACTGATGATCAGGTCACAATCGACTGCGCTAACGCCATTAAGAAGTACAATGTTGGCATCAAGTGCGCCACCATCACTCCCGACGAGAAGAGAGTGGAAGAGTTCAAGCTTAAAAAGATGTGGAAGAGCCCGAACGGTACTATCCGTAACATCCTCGGAGGTACCGTCTTCAGGGAGGCCATTATCTGCAAGAACATCCCGCGCCTGGTTACTGGCTGGGAGAAGCCCATCATCATTGGCCGTCACGCTCACGCCGATCAATACAAAGCCACTGACTTTGTTGTTCCTGGAGAGGGAACACTGGAACTGATCTTCACACCCACCAATGGAGAACCCATCAAACACGTCGTCCATGAGTACAAAGGAGCTGGCGTTGCCATTGGCATGTTCAACACTGACGCCTCCATCATTGACTTCGCTCACTCGTCGTTCAAATTTGCCCTGGACAGGAAGTACCCTCTGTACTTGAGCACCAAGAACACCATCCTTAAGAAATACGATGGTCGTTTCAAGGACATTTTCGAAGATATCTACGTAAAGGAATACAAGGCCCAATACGAGGCTGCCGGTATCTGGTATGAGCACAGGCTGATCGATGACATGGTCGCCTATGCCATGAAATCTGAGGGTGGCTTCGTGTGGGCTTGCAAGAATTACGACGGCGACGTTCAGTCGGACTCTGTTGCCCAGGGCTACGGATCTCTTGGTCTTATGACCTCTGTGCTCATATGCCCTGATGGCAAGACTGTGGAGGCTGAGGCTGCCCACGGGACCGTTACCAGACACTACCGCTTCTACCAGCAAGGAAAGGAAACCTCTACCAACCCCATTGCTTCCATCTTCGCTTGGACGAGAGGATTGTTGCACCGCGCGAAGTTAGACAACAACCAGGAACTTCACAATTTCGCTGAAAATCTGGAGGCTGTTTGTATCGAAACCATTGAAGGAGGTGTGATGACGAAAGATCTCGCCATTTGCATTAAGGGCATGAACAACGTTAAGAGGTCAGACTACTATGAAACATTCGAGTTCATGGACAAGTTGGCTGAAAACCTGAAGAAGAAACTTGGCAAATGACTACACATGTCTAAGCATGAAGCCAAACTTTGATTTTGTGATTATTTTGTCTCAAAAGGGAGGAAAGGGTATCTATACACAACTGTATTTACATTCTTTTATTTATTTTTATTGTATTAACATTTTCGTACTTTAATAAAGTTTGATTTAACAATGTTTTGTTTTTATTCAGATGAAGATTTAGGTACGCTAGAGCTAGGTACAGATAAAGGTACGAGTTAGGTGAAGCTGTTTTTTTAGGACTTTAAATAAAAAACCGTGTAGTAGGGTATCAGTGCTTACTTAAATTTTCATTTTGACATAATATAGGTACAGCAACTGGATTTTTAGGGCTACGTAGCCAAATGGCAAAAAAACGGCACCCTTGTGGATCTTTTTTATTAATTTTTGTTTTGTTCTTTAACACATTCAGAACCAAGGACCCGGCTCCCGGGTTCTTCAAAACATTCGCGAGATACCGAGAACTCGGTAGCCGGGTTCATTTTGTACTAGCTATAGACTAGTCGGTTCCGCGCAGATGTTTTGATTTTAGGCTTGGTCCTGAATGTGTTAAATGAAAAAGGTTTCTTATATTATAAAGGTGACTATAATTTAATGAGAACGATTAATTTCACTTACGTTAAAAAAGGAAGGGATTCTCTATTTTTTTTTTCTAACTGTTGGTAGCTAGCTATAGTAAAAATATAAAACATGTTACAAACAGTCCTGAAACTTAGCAAAATTTTAATAAACTTTTTCCACGTAAAAAGCGACGCGCGAACTTACCCCCACTACTCCAAAATTTAGCCAAGTAGGTAGTAGAGAAAGGAAACCTACTACTTAATACAATCGTAGTCCGCCGTAATGCGTTGGCATCACAGTAGGTACAAACGCTCTTTACTAGATACCAAAAACAATAGGTACAATAATTCTTCAACAGGCTTCATTATTAAGAATCAAGCAAGTAGCGTGTTAGGCCAATGGCACACTGCTGCCGTCGCTGCATAGGACAGCACGCAGAGCGACCATCGCGTGAGCGAGCGATGACTGTTGATTGGTTGCTTGGTCAGGAATCCTGACTCAGGATCACACCTAAAAATACTCTGATGAGATCAAAGTAAGTAAATGCCTACATTTACTTATACTTACTTTGATCTCATCAGAGCATCAGAGCACCAATGCTCTTTGCTCTAATATATTTTTGGCGCCATCTAGTTTCAATTGATGAACTGATACGGCCAAATGGCAGCACGAAAATTTTGTTTTGAATTCTGTTGCTAGATATTAAAAAAACCATGAAGAAATTACGCAACTAAGCAAAATGACTTGCTGTTTGCGAAGTCACCGAGACCGCGTGGGAACTAAACAGCGCATGGCCTCTTAAGACCAGTATTTTAGTCTAGACTCTGGAAGGGCATCTATTCGATCGTTTCAACCGTCTCATTTATCTGGAGTTTCTGGACACCGTCATTTTGTCATCTATTAAAGGAAAAGGAACTCTTAACAAGTCAACGGATTCGCCAAAAAACCGATAGCCGGGTCGTGGCTCGCTGGTTTCCCCATAACACGACGTACCTACTGACTGCACAAATGTTCGCTGAGTAACATGTTACATTACACCTCGTAACGTTGTTCAGTACCCACCTTAAAAGATGAGACTAAACAGTTTCTTTCAAGTGTAGCGCCCCAGCGCCACATTCGTCGAATAACCGAACTAAACGATATCCTACATCGCTCTAATGAAGTTTTGAGGAACAGTTGCACCCATGAAACGTCCAACTTCCTCTCATAGAACTTCGGTCCCCAGACATAACATCTGCCTAGAGAGAGATCTCTCTATTGGAGTCTTTCCCACACAAGTCTTATTTTGTTATCTGGGTGAATATTTTCGAATGTGCATATTGGGCGTCCCAAAAAAGAATCCAAAATATCGGCTCAATCAAGGAGTTTTATTGG
>BHDV01018977.1:140889-162294 GCA_005406045.1 Adoxophyes honmai
CCCAAATTGCGTTACGTAATACTTGAACGCTCCCCCATTTGGGAATACAGTCGTGATGTATTATGACTGTCCTTCTGTTACCACTGCCAAAACTACTTAAACGTGAAAAACCTAGTTCGATCTACTTAATTTAGAATTAATTTTCTAAATGAAGCGGTTATGCGGGGTGTTCCAATTCGATTTTTCCACTAATACAGAACCCTTCATGTACCTTTAACTTCTACTTGAAAATTTTACATTTATTTTATTTTATTTAGTGTATCATCGTTTTAATGGATCTGGTTCACATCAGATCTGTAAGCCTTATTTTGTGGCAAGTACCTATCTAGGTAGGTACTTCTCTACTAAAATAGATATTAAGTGGATAGGAGTCGCACCACCTCTCCATACAAACGTAGTCCCCTGTTTTCTCCGTGAATAATGACATTAGAGCAAAAAAATTTTTACATTATATTTGTATACTTACTATGTTGTGGCTTTTATCGATATTCTAAATAAAAAAAATAAAAAAAAAATAATAATTAGAAAATCGATACAAATGAAAAAAAATTTGCTCTAATGTCATTATTCACGGAGAAAACAGGGGACTACGTTTGTATGGAAAAGTGGCGCGACTCCTATCCTCTTAAGCATTTTTAACCCAGGCAGAGTAGTTATTGGTGAAGTTAAAGCGACAATATAAACGCGCATTATCTACTTAACTGAACAACTGGGTATTTCGAACCCTATTTTGGAAATGACAGTAAGACAGCAAAAGACAATATTATGTCCATGATTATGAGAATAAACCGTGTCTCTAGAATCTCTAGAATTTAGAATACATTTGAATGATTAAAATCCTTAAGGTAACACAGTAATAATGGACAAAGAACCACAGTAATGGACAATGACTCATGTTTTACACGCTAAGGAATCGTCCTTTATTCTACAACAATCAATTCGCAGCCATATCGATGCTTGAAAGGTGAAATGGGATAAGTGACATTTTTAAGATATTGAAGAGAAAGAAAGAAAGAAAGACATTTATTGTCAAAAATTTGACACAGACATAACAATGAACTAATCGAAAATACGTTAGACTAAATAAATAAATAATAATAACTTAAAGATATGCAATATGCATGCCACTTCCTTACCAAATAGCGTCAATATTAATATTGAGTTAAATACATGGTACAGAAATTAGCCAATTTTGCTTATAGGGCAATATAAGTAACTTGGTACCTACTATCCCAGAAAAATGTCGCTTATCCCATGTCGCCTATCAAGCGTTGACATTTATATAATCTCCAAATTATAATGAAGTGACCATTACCGGTGCGTACCTAACTGCACGGTGCCTTAGTACCTTAGGTACATTATTCCTATTGGTACATACAATACATATATCGTAAATGTGACTATACTAAACTAATGAGTGCAAATAGTTTAAAATCAAAGAACACAGCGCACTGCAGATTGAACGAAAAAAAACCGACACCAACTCAAATAATAAATCAGTTCCATTTCTCTACAAATCGAACGATTCCCTATAGAGGCGAAGGCGAGTCAGCAAATAACTTTTCTTAGTGAATTACCGGAGGCGGTTGACGTGGTTTCCCCTACAAGTGCGTCCCTCCCGCCGGGTCTCCCTCCGTTCGAGAGGGCCATTCAGAGAGTTCGCGAAGCTTGCTTGCTGCTTCAGTTTGGCGGGCTTAGCGTCAGTCACCAGTCGCGCGCGGTGCTGCCAACCTGCAGATCACATTGGCGGGAAAGACGACCGCGGGAATCGTACCCTTTAAACTTTATGTGCTCCGCGTAAAACATGGCTATAAAATCAGGCTTTTTCATGTTACTACGATTGCTCGTCGTAGTAAATACTGTTGTGGTAAGTATTTATTTTACTTCGCTTTTATGATACCTTCGGTGGTTAAAAAGATGTTTTATGCATTTTCTGGTTTGTGAGGATCAGGCTTGCCAAATATATATGTGTAAGTTAAGGGACGGGTAAATAAAACAATACAAATACTATTAATTCAATACCAATTCAAATTAGGAACAGGGAACATGGTGTTATCGCTGCGATGCGAAAAATATGTAATAATATACCTAATTGTAATAATTGCAACTACCCACAAATTATCACAATTTTGCAATGATGTCATACAACATCTGGATCAAGATTAGGTATTTAATTTAAAATGATTGATTAAATCTAAAATAAACATATAAAGGGTCATTATTTTTTTCGGACTAGTTAATATAACACGTTCCCTAAAAATCCTCTCTAATTACAACAGACACATAAATTCCAAATCAATTCCAAACTCCTACAAAACACGACTCATCATTTGCCTTCACGCTTAATTTATTTTCATTACTTACTGCGTTTAATTGCCGTTCAAAACAGTAGTTTAATTTGTATCTACTTGCATCTAAACATACGTTTAGCCCATTAGAATGTTGCGATAACTAACTGTAATGGTTGCAACATCGCTTACTTCGAACATGTTCAATCCATCTTTAAAAATGCAGCTACCGGACTGCTCTGATTACCGTATCTATTGGAGGGTTTATTGCTTGACATTTTTTGGGAGTATACTGATCTAAAATTAGTTGTGTTTATTGGTTAGGTAGTGTTTATTTACAAAAATAGTTTTTACATAGTTAAAGGCGAAACTCTTCTACGTAATTTTTTTGAGTGTAAGTTTTTGAGGTGAAAAAAAAAGATATATAGAACTATATTTATCTACTCATGTAGGTACTCTTTTTTTTATTGTTAGGTAGGTAGTAAAAGACAAAAATATTGTCGAAATAAAATATTCACACATCACGTCTGCATTTACAAACGCGGCAAGCAGTTGCAATAAGAGTCAGCACTCTTGATTCCAATGTAGAGTCCAATTTATCTCACCTGTAAGACTGTATAAACTGGTTCATTCGTAGACAATAAATAAAACGCATCTGTGTTAACAAAGTTTATTATCGTTATAAGATTTTGGTTAGTAACTAGTTACATTATTTATTTAATATAAATAGGTTACCGAAAAGTCGCCTAAATGCTCATTCTGACAAAAATATTTTTAGGGCAACTATTATTGAATTTCGAAATCATGTCACCGTGTGATGTCGGAGTACAATGACACCCTCTCGATTTCTACCGTGGATGTCCTAAGGCTTAAATAACTAAACTACGCTAAGATATTTTATATTTTATACGACAGGCCAGCAAGCTGTCACTATTATACCTCTATTATCTAACTTAAGAGGGCGCACACATTTTTTACGAACGTAATATAAGATCAGGTGGGGGAAGAGAAATTCAGGGGCAGGGCAGGGGTAAGAGGCACCACAGACCATAACTCGTCGAGTTATGAGTGATTATGGTCTGTAGAGCCTTCTTATCCCTGCGTTTCTCTTCCCCCACCTGACCTTAGTGGTTTTGGACCAATGTTTAAAAAATCGTGAAATGTAAATTAACTCATATTTAGCCATGAAAAAAATATGGTTAGACTAAACATATTCTGTAAATTTACAATAAAATTGTTTCATTTGTAATTACATTAAAATCAATGAGAAAAAAAATAAAGTAATGGTTCAACTTTCAAATTATGTAAAATGATATTTGAATAATAAAAACCAATAATTTGATTCATGTTAATCCGTTAATCCCCAGTAGACTATATTGTCTATCAGATAATAACAAGTTTATATCGTTTATGGTAAATTTAAATGGCAAATTTTCAAGTGAAAGACAGCTCTGACGCGTATTTTTGTGAAAACCCTTCAACAAATTGGCTAAGTAAAAGAAATCTGTGTTGCTAATAAAATATTTTTTTCCGTTAATCCCTAGAAAAAGAGTTTATTTATATGTTACAGTAGTTTTCTTTAAAAACTTAAGGATTTATAGCTTTCTAAAGCATTGGAAAAACATCAAAATAACCGAATTTTGTGTGCACGCTCTTAAACCTAATAATTAAGCTAAAAGTAGCTAAGAAACATGAAGTAGTCACGGTTTTGTGTAATTTACCTTTTGTTAGCTTAACCTAACCTATTTGGAAACAGGTATGATGTATGAATGTGTGTATAGTCCTTTAGTCCTATGTTGGACATTTCAATTAGAATTTATTGTCGTCTAATCAGTGGATTAATTAAGAGATTTACATACATACGTATGTCCATCCCGTGTGACTTCAGGTTTAGAATGACACATCACCAAATTTTCCGTGGACGTCATAATCAAGAGGCGACTAAGCAAATAGCGGCTAAGGTAGTTAAATTTTAAGCTGAATGTGGCTATACGAAACGTGAAATATCCATAGTTTTGGTTATATAACTTTTTGTGTGCTCTGCCTATCCCGTTAGGGAATACAGGCGTGATATACTACATCACTGTATGGATGCGTGTGTATTTTAGGCGACAACAACCAGCTTCTTCAGCAACCTCGTAACTTAAAACTTAGAAGTGGCTACTGAACGTGAAATTGACCAGGTTATGTCTGACGCTTCATGCGCTCTGCCTACCCCATTTGGCAATACAGGCGTGATGTATATACATACACACTATAGGCTTGACACACACTGGCATGAAGAACCGCTAACCTGCCGTATCAATTACTAGCGACGCTCGGGTGCACCCAATTACTGCGCGAGGTTCACATGATTCCTATTCATCACCTCAAGATTGCTGGCCGATTAAAATCGATCTTGCACATGACTTGCGAAGGGATCGATAAGTAACTCGATTAAGTTGATTGCGGAATATCGGTAACGACTTAGCAATATTCCTCGTTAGATTACCAATTTGAGGAGTAAAGTTACTTAAGTGCTGGAGTTACGGCACGTCCCAATATTCTATCGATGGATTAGCTACTAGATATACGGAAATGGATGCCCTAACATAAGCTGTCATTTCGCTGCATTGCGGAGATCATCCCCCCTTAGGTATTTGTAAATAAAATAAACTTGTCTTGCTAATTTAATAATTTCACAATTGTTTTGTTACTATTAGCCGCACGAATAATTCGTTAACACACAAGTACCGAGAGGAACATGAAAGGATTTCAAATAAGTCTTCCAAAAAATCTGTTCAAATTAGTAGAGCTCTGGTAATTTTTGGTTGTTAAAGAACTTTTCTGAAGCTCTATTTCTTCCGTGGGTATCGTAAGAAGCAACTTACTTAATCATATCTAGGGCGACAGACTAGCAACTGGTCACTATGAGTACTTACTGTGTTTCTGTCTGCTATGTTTAAATCTAAAATTGGGTTTCGAAAAGTGAATTAATAGTTATGATTCTGGCTATGTAACGTTTCGTGTGCTCTGCCTACTCCATTAGGAAATACAGGCGTGATTGTATGTATGAAGGTAACTTAGGCCGATAGAAACAAAGGAGACGTACGAAAATATCATTCCAATTCGATGCAAAGGGTATTATTGCAACATTAACAAATCGAATTATGCACTTATTGCTAAGAACTTTACTAGAATTCTTATGATGTAACTAAATCCGTCATAGCTTCTTGCAAATTTATGCAAGATAACCAAATATCATCTAAACATGTAACAAAAAGAGATTCTGACTCAAAATAACGACATCGACAATTTTCTAGCCATCTTCTAGTGTAAGCACCCATAAAATAATGCATGCACAGAGTTCGAAAAACCGTACCAAAGTTCCGGAACCAATTAAAGCTTGCACCGGTCTACGGTATTGCGCTTGCGCACCTGCTTATTACCGGTAACTACTGGATCAGACGCCGGGCCACCTACGGCGATTCACGAAATTTCAATTGAAGCTTCGTACGGAGGCGGTATTTTCTAAACTCTAACACGTACCGCCACAAAACGCTGCATATTTTCTGTAGCATTCATACATTTTTATGCCGTTGACGCCGGTGGATGCTACACTTTACTTGCTACGCTTCTTGTAGCCCGCTCCGGCCACTAAACGGAGTCTGAACTAAACAAGTGACTGTCACGCGCTTTAACTCCTTTAGTAGCTGGGTCTAGCTTCTCGTGGCGGCGTTTTTAGCCGTGGCCGGTGGCCTCTGTGTGCGGCGACACTAAGGATCTCCCCACAATAGTCGACGCCGTTTCGGCAAAAAGCGGGTAGAAAAAGCTTTATGTCAACGCAATAAGGGCGAACAAGACGTCAATTGGCTCGGCCATTCTCGGCCCGCCAACCCTATCCGCGTTTTGCCGAAAAGACGTCGACTGATTTGGTGAGACCCTAAGGCGACAGCGTTGCGCTTGCGTCGTGGTATCGTCCAAAGGCATGATTTCGACGTCGACCGCACGTAGTAACAAACGGCGATGATACGTTGTTGCGACATGCTGCTGCGGTCATGTTGAGTGCAGCCGCAGACGGCAACTGCAGTCGTCGTTCACAAACCGCGCAATCTAGTCGTTAAAAAGTTTATGCTTATAAGTATGTTTCAAGTGAAATTATACGGTGATCAGCTGTACATTGTACTATCGAACCAACTGATTCCTGACCCATCGCAGAACGTTGTCACAATAAACGTCATAAACATTTCCTTTGTCAATCAATGCAATGTCACTGTGACGTTCACTGTGAATAGGTTCTATGGTGGGTCAGTAATCAATTGGTTCGATGGTACAATGTACAGGCTTTCGGTACAATTTCGAGTCCCTTCATTGGGATCATCAACATAATCCATTTTATTTTACTATAAGTGAGTCTCACAGTAATTTTAAAACATGGTATAAGCCTCATGTATGAAATTGCGAATTTAATGTAACGTTTGACGTTTGTAACAGTTGTATTTTTAACGACATTACTGATATTATTATGGTGTCGGCCGACGTGACATTTATTGGTTGACTTTGTTTTGCGCAACATTAAATATTTCTTTACAGAAATGGATAGATTAGGTAACTACTACAAGTAGGTACTATCGGCGTCGAAACGTCGACCCCCGTTTTAGATTGATATCGAAATCTTACCAAAGGCACGTGCACTAGGTAGGTACGATCAGTTTCAGAAATGAAGAGTTGAGTGTTTTAATAGGAACTTTATCATAGAATGTAATCCTCCAATTACTTAACTGTCTAGCAGCTTTGGAGGTAGACTGTTGAATCCCACATTATGATTTTATCCATTTGTCCAACTTGACGTGATGGATCTAACAGTCTAACACACCTACAAATTATAACTTAATGGGATAGTAGTTTATGTTAGTTTTTGCATGGAAGTGAGAGATCGCGTTGTTTAGTGCAGAGTTTCTCAAAGTTTACTAGGTTCCAAACTCACCTAAAAAAACTGAGAAATTCAGGAACCTATCCTGTTCTTAGCTGTATTATTTAATGCTTAGTTACTCTGATAACTAGGTCATAGTTGCTAAGTCGCGTGATTCGGTCAAAATATCGTCTTATGAATCAATGTTTTCTTACTATCCACCAGTGAGTGACGGCAAATAGTTTGGGTAACACTGGTTTTCTGGCTTAGTTCAGCCATTAACACAGCATGCCCGTTTTATATCTACATAAAAACGAGATTAAGTACCAGCCTGTTCTGAGTTTAGCACTACGTGACAATCGTTACTTTTGATAACATCATATTTACCATATATTTGTAATAAATTAAGATAGCTTACTGGCCATTTGTAGTGTTTATGAATGCAAATATGTATCATCCCTGAGGATGGAAACTTGGATAGAAAGCTAAAAGTTGCGAATCTTTTGTGTTGTATGTATGTGAGTTGAACGCATTTTTTGGTTTTTACTAAGAAGTATATCAGTAATTGAGCCGTTTTCACCATCAATGAAGCAGCAGCAGGCGATCGTTTGCGACTTTAGTGGTATGGTTGCTCATTTAGATTGGTCGGTATAGGGAAGTCTGAAACTATAAAGCCGGGTACTCACTAGCGAGCCGTAACCGTAACCGTGTGATACAGTAACGAGGTTCTAGTGTGTACGCGTATTGCAGTTTCAGGTTCAGAAATTAGTAAATTGTAACCATCGGCTCGCCGCAAGCCGCTCGCGTACCGCTCGCAGGAGGTTTGCGAACCACGTACACATTATGTTTTTGGGTACAGTACATGCAACGGTTACAGTTACGGCTCGCTAGTGAGTACCCGGCTTAGGACAAACGAGTAGGTACGAAGATTTCGTCTTAGGAACGTTTTGAAAATTATAACAAAGACTAATATTTATCCCTTACTTAAAAATATGTCCCTCTCTAACTAAACGCGAAAGAAAGAGACGTCAAACGTGTAAACCACGGATAAACGTGCTAAGCCCCATAATTATGGGAGATATAGCTAATACGCAGAATACTGCCTAGGTTACCATTATTGTTTAGCCAGGATAATTCGTCTATCAAAAGTAGGTGTTACAATTTAGCTAGAGACATAAAAAAAGATTTAAAACAAACTTTTTATAAGTAAAAAAAAATTGTTCCGCGTTTAATTGGCTAGGTAGCAATATCCTTTACAAACTTACAAAAAACACAGAAAATAAAGTGTAGTCTCAATTATTCGTCTGTCTTGTTAAATTAAACATTTGAATCTAAGACGTTTTACTACATATTTTATTCAGTGTTAATTTACAAATATCCCGATAAAATGAGGGCGATAAACTGTTTGTTTAATAATATTTTTATGACCGCGATAATTCTTTGCACTCGGTCATTGTAAAATAATCACAGTCAAAATGCGTAAGTAATCTCTACCGACTCATGCTCAGTATGTTTACTCAATCTATGTATGTGCGCTCGTAATTTGGCTAGGTAGGTATGTCACATTTGGTGATTTGTGTATTGTGATCATCTTTACCTACCTAAATCACTCTACTGCTTGGTAAGGCCTTCTTCAACGTGATGTTTGTTCTGCCCAGTGTCGCGACTTTGTCGTTAAAAGTGTTGACTTTTGCTAGATGTAGATTTTCTAGCGACTTTTGATTTTGAGTCATGGGATTCCAAATTCTAGAAGTTAGCAGCACTGGTTCTGCCCGGTCTTTGGTTCTTTGCATCCGTAACTGTAGTTAAAGTGGCCATAGCAATACTTACTTAGCGTTGATCGAAACAAATGAGAAAATAATTTATGCTCTAGAATAAGCACTCGCTTTTATTAACATGAAAAAAAAGATTATTTTTGAAACTTATTTATTTGAAGAGAGAATTATTCCAGGACTAAATTTAGATCTTTTTAGGTTGAATATACACTGAATCAATACAAATTTGAAGTATTTTCTTATTAAGAGCAATTGCCGACGCTGCTCTATTTTTTTAACACAAAGTGGAATTCTGTCAGTGTACTTAAACACCTTGTTAGTACCATTTCTGCATTTCGCATATTTTCTACAACAAATAGTTACGGGTATTTGCGAACTCTAATACGGTCATTAAGTAGTCATTATCATTAGCATTTTCTCACTAACACATAACATGCATAATACCTATTGCATTGGCGACTGTAATAGTGCTTAATAGCAGTAAAAAGTTAATCACACAGCGCCCCCGACAAATAACTGCGTGTGTAAAAGCTATTGACATCGAGTTCTTAAATTAACCTTATTTTCATACACTTGGTAATAACATATTGCACTGATTACGGCACTGGCTAGCTTAATAACATACAAATATAATAATCAGATGAGTGAGTTGTGTTGGTGAACTTGACTGAACTAAATAATTATACTCTACTTTGTTTTCGTTTTCTTCGTTATGTCTCACGGAGTAAAATATCAAGAACATTTCAGATAGTTTTTTTTTACATTTTTGTCTAAGACAGTATGCACAAATATAAGGCTTTTGTAAATAATTTAGTATGTGCGTTTTGAAATTAACGAAACCACAAAAATGAACATAATGTCAGTATTGTTGACCTAAAATTGTGCTACAAGTGGCTGCGAATGGTTTAATGTATGCGACGATTTGTGTCCTGTGATTACCTATTCGGAAATAGAGGCGTGATGTTTATGGATGACCATCAAATGTTATGATATAAAAAGTAAACGTAGAGCTCTAATTTTGAGAAAAAAAAAAACTGAAGATTTAAATACATTTTTTCCTGGAAGATGTGTCATTCAGCATCAGCATCTTCCCATTCAACTACATACAAATTCAATTCCGATACCTCACAATTCAAATCTTATTAACCTCGTTAGCCAACTCATGCGTAGCAAAACAAATTATTGGACCCAAATGATATCACGCACGATCAGTATCAACTACAAAAAAAGCGGGAAAGTGATTTGCGAAAAAAATACAAGGAACCATATCACATGTGTTCTGCGACGACGCAGTCAATGACCTAAACCAATTATAGTTGCATAATAGGTTTTTTTTCATAGATTAGATTGCTTTTTTCCGAGCGTAAAGCAATTTATGATGTAGTGTCAGTTCCTCCAGATAATGTCAGTTTGTGTTAGCCGGCTGATTTTTAGGGTTCCGTACGCAAAGGGTAAAAACGGGACCCTATTACTGAGACTTCGCCGTCTGTCTGTCTGGCCGTCTGTCACCAGGCTGTATCTCACGAGCCGTGACAGCTAGAGAGTTGAAATTTTCACAGATGATGTCGTCAGTGGAAAAGAAAAAACGCTAAAGCGCCATTTATCAATTTGGCGCTTTAGCGTTTTTTCCTTTCCACTGACGATGTATTTCTGTTGCCGCTACGACACAACAACAAATACTAAAATCAAAATAATAATTAAGGGGGCTCCCATAGAAGAAACGTGTTTTTTGTGTTTTGGTACGGAACCCTTCGTGCGCGAGTCCGAATCGCACTTGGCCGGTTTTTTCTGACGCTTGTTTGCCGACGAGTTAGAGTCGTGAGGTGGGACCAACTGACCACCGACTTCTAAAAATTGCTGACTTGCTTCTTTTTAGAATGCTTTCGGTAAACAGCGTTGTTTGTATGACAGGACGATAATTCCAAAGTAGCTTCGATAGAACTGTAAAGTCGGAAACAGGGTCAAAAATAATGGATTCTGTCAACAACACCTAATCCCCATAGAATACTTATTAGCCACTCGCTACTGTGTAGTCGTAAATAAGTGGGCCAGATTGGTTAGAAGTATAGTGACGTGCATTTTTTTTCTTTGTAGTTATTGACTTGAAACAATTACACCTTACTTTATAGTTATTTTATTTTCGCAAGAGGTAGTAAGTAGAATAATGAAGTCCCTGCCTACCCCAGTAGGAAAAAGGCATGGTATAATTGTGTACGTATGTATTTTATTTTAACTTTAAAGAAGATAATACTTATTTGAAAATATCCTGTACCATTACAATGATTTTATAGCGACTGTACTCACTAGCGACGGTGTCAAACAATTTGTATGGAGAATTTCAAGCACCGCTAGCCGTTATGTGTGGAAGTAAAATTATCCATACTTACAAAACTTTTATAGCGTCGCCATCGACTACGGCCACTGTAAAGTCGTGGTAATACTCATATTAAATCACATGACTAATTAAAATTAAGTAGATAGAGTATACATACATCCGATACGTAGCCATTTGTAGTTTCGCCAGATCACATCTCCCCGCGTCTCCTAAACGGAATTCTTCAGTAAAAAACTTGCTGAATAAGTTAATCTAACTAGAGATCTAATCTCAAATAGTGAGACCGTGGTACAATGAACTTTTTAATGTGGAACTAATTTCGATTCGGCAAATCAGCCCGCGTTTTCGGACACAATGTCTATTGTTGTCAACGAATTAGGTTCAGTGTTGTTGAATTCATTTGCTGGTTGTTTAACATGTGTTGAGTATTGATAGCGAGATAAGAGGTCATCTGCTTAATGATTGGATATGTGAACCTGTTCTTTGGAATGTTTGTTTCATAGTCTACGAAAGTGCAACGATCGGTTGATCAAGATTAGAATCTGATAGGTAATTAGATTGCTGTAATAGTTTAATTTGAATGATAAACGTGAATATATGAGGTTCAAGAATTGCTTTTGGTGTTGTTAGAAATGGATATTTAAAATTAATTAAATAAACGAAATTGCATGAATATAATATTACACAAATATAAGTCTAGTCGGGATCTATGGTAAAACAACATCGAGTTATAACTTCTGTATAATTAAAGCAAGTAGATATAAACATTACCAATTTTTGTACACAATACTTACCGCCGTAAAGCCTTAGGTTATAGTACTTACTATCGTATTACTAAACTTATTCTGTGCTCAGATACCGTACCAAAAAATAAGTACACACTTTATTTGAACTCAAATGTTCCGATTTCAATCAATTTCAACAATAAAACATTTCCAATCACCAATATTCTACTTTTGGCTAAGGTAATGGTAAGCTAGTGTGTTATCAATCGTAATATAGATTTATTCTGACAGCAATAAATGACTCTACCTACTGCTTGCGGTCACAGATTTAAATTGTGTAACACTCGCTATCTTGTTTTTAGATAGGTATGAGAAATTATACTTTAACTTCATAATTTTACATCTGATAACAAATGATAACAAAGTTGAAAGAGATATGAACTTTTGAAGGCCACGGAATTACTGTAATATAATGTATGTAGGTACAATAGTACACACCCACGTGACGAATTTATTCCCAAAAAAGACTATTTCACGTCTTGTAGCCACTTCAAGCATATTTTTTAGGTTTTAAGTTAAGAAGTATAATAGTGACATAATAATAGAGTAGATGTAATAGTAACCTAGAATAGCCCCGTTGTAGTACAAGTTAAATCTACATTAAAGTAATGTTTGACAGTTATTTTATAACTTAGTACATAGGTATTATGCTTTGCAATATTCCCTGTAAAGACTCGAGTATTATGTTACAAAATTAACGTGCGTATCAAGTTTCAAGCTGTTATAGGATGATAATTATGTAGTTCTTCTTGACACTTTTTAGTAGTTTTTCATCCTTTCGATAATTTTGTGGCATTCAACCAGAAACTGAAACAGAATTCCGAGAGTTCATAAAAAGAAGTTCATGAAGTCACTGTTAGTTGAACTTAGATAACGGATTTAATCAAAGTTATGCAATAATTAGTAGATAATTTAAGCACGTATGACCATTTAATAATTGCTATGATAACCTTTAGTGAAGATTTTGATAGTGATGACCTTTTATGGCGGACCTAATTAATTGCGCAATTATTAAAATTAACGACCAGCAAAATGACATGACTTGCAAATAGTACCTACCTAAAAGTTTTTTTTTTAATTTTTACTTTTTATGGAACTTTTATTCGGTTCATGGATAGTACGTCAACCCCCTTAACAACAAAAAAACTAACACATTTTTTATTTAGGTATAGGTACGGATACGCGTACGAATAGACATTCCACTTTTAAAAATTTAAATAAGTCGTATGGTTTGCATACTCATTATTTTTGTTTATCTTTCAAGTTTGATTATTCCTGTCCACTTATGATTGACATTACTGTCACGATACGATATAAATAGTTCTTAATTTAAAGTAATTGTCTTCGTATTTTTTGCGTCGGTCATTGCAAACTGTACACAACTATGTACATACAACAGGTGACTTACTTAAGTTTTTTACCTATACTTGTATCTCACACTGTTTACAGGCATTCAGTAGAAAAATTGGATGATGATTCTATAAAAATTGCGATTAAGTCTTTGTAGAATTGGGAAATGTAGAATTACATAATGATCCACTTTTCCAGGATAAAAAGTAGCCTAATAGGATATATTTAAGCTTAATGTATACCACAAGGGGCCTAGTGTGAAACAAAAACACACACTAACTAAGTATTTTTCGCTTTTTATAATATTAGCGTGATTAAGAGCGCGTTTTACAAAAGATATTGGGCTTATATTACTAGTACTCTCTCCTTTTTTTTCCCACATCAAACACGAAACAAAACACTAATAATACCAAGACTCGTATCCTTTGAGAAACGCCTTGTAGGAAAGTAGGGATAGCGATTTGTGCTAACCGACGCACGCGTCAAGCTAGCTGATAAGGGCACGGAGCAGTGAATGGTCAGTGTTTACCGTTGCTGAGCCTATGGGTCGTGTCTTCGACCCCTGGACCCCTCGATCCATGTAGGTCTCATCTAGGCCCTCGTAAATTACAACTTTCCTTTTGGGTGGAGCGCTTAATAAGTAACTGTGATCTGTATTCAGAGTACTGAGGGACTGTTTAATGTTTACGGGTTAAGTGATATTTATGAGGTCAGGTGATAATATGCAGTAGTTATGTGGATGACATGCTTATTTTAAATTGTATGTTAAACTAAATTGTATGGGGATTGCGTATTAAAATCTTTACGCTTTGCGATTGGTTTTGCTATACCTTTGCCTACCTTTGTTTATTTTACAGAATACAATGGAAAAGTAAAACAACTTACTTTTCTACAAATAAGATTCTCCTTTACATTATTCTCCAGTAGGTATCTAAAACATCAGTCGTACGCTACGGGCAAAAACAATGGCAATGCAGTTACATTTACATCATCATCATCATCATCAGCCTATATACGTCCCACTGCAGGGCACAGGCCTCCTCTCAGTATGAAAGGGCTTGGGCTATAGTTCCCACGCGGGCCCAGTGCGGATTGGGAACTTCACACACAACGTTGAATTACTTCGTCGCTGTGTGTAGGTTTCCTCACGATGTTTTCCTTCACCGAATAGCTCGTGATAAATATCAAATTTGATATCGCACATAAATTCCGAAAAATTCAGAGGTGCGAGCCCGGGGTTTGAACCCACGACAAAGAAGTAAATTAAACACACACTGTTAGTAAAAGAACTCCATGGTGACATCATTATAACGTGATATAAAGCGTCCAGCGTGCAACGCCGAAATATAAAATTAGATGTCATACTTATATGTAAAATTTGATAGATCTACACTATGAAGCTCAGTCATAAGACATGAAAATATTGACTTAGTAAGAATAATCTTATGATTTGTTTTACGGGCTTTTACCTGGGGAGGCGTACTAAATTACATTATTCTTTCCTGCTAAATATCAGTAATAAACTCTTAACTTTTGTCATGTCCACAGAAAAGAGGCGAACTAACCCTTTTGCTGTTAATTTAAAAATTGTGCTACAAAATACTATAACCAAACTTGTCAGAGTATAAAATCTCAATGATTATTGCTCTACTATAACATTATAACAAAGAGATTAATTGACAGCGAAAAGGCATGATGTTAGCAGAAAACTAACCGCGACTGCAGGTGTGATATGAATAATTTCCACGTAGTCCGCAGTCCGCTTAATCAACTAACTAATTAAAACAATTATTGCCTGAACGACTTTAAGAACCATAAACAAAGTTTAAACATCAACTACAATGAGTGATTATGTGATAATTTTAATCCAGTGTTGATTTAACGTTACTGACGCCGGTTCAGTTTTTGCTGGCGTTTAATTAAATGAGCGTTATAGCGACAGGTGGTGTCTGAGACTGGAGCAAAAAGCGGGTTGACACGGATGGCCAAACGGCAGAGAATGTGGGAGACATTCTTACATTTTTCTTAGGATATTATCTAGATAATAGTTAAAGAAAAAGTATGAAACGTTGAGACGGGAAAGACGACGTATTTAAGTCGATATACTTAGTTTAAAAAAACTAATAAAAGAACAATCCGAAAATGCGCTGAATATAAAAAGTAATGATGGGATTACGCTTCTTTAATTCATTTTTTCTGATACATACAAATACAGTACTTAGCGATAATTATCTAATAGGAAATCTTTAACCTTCCTTTTTTAATGGTTTAATGAATCAATAACATGTTTCTGATCATGGATTAGGTATATGACTTTTGGCTTTATTCTTTGTTTATACTGTCAAATCTCACACGATTTCTCTGTGCATGTGTTATCAAAAGGAATCCAAAGTGTTTAGGTACTTTGCGTACAATATACGACGGTGATAGCTTACCAACGGGTGTGCCATTTGCTCTTTTGCCTCCCTTGTAGCGTAAAAAAATGTTCTCAATATGCAATTATGGTCACACCCGACTCACTCGCTGACATGACGAAGTCAAGCGTGACAAGTAGGTAAATGTGTTCAACGCTAATCATAATCATGAGACTGATTAATAATTAACACAATTATTATCACTACATACTTAAGTCGAACAAAAACACTTCGTTACAGTTACTTGAGGATTTTTGACCGCTATTTTGTACCATTTTAGAGTTCTTGGTAAGTTCTCTCGTCTTCAAACTTGTTTTGTAATCGTTATAATCTTTTCGTTTAGGTTACACTTTATTTTCTCGCTAAGATAAAACTCATAATTTAGCATTAAAACATATATCAAGTAGTAGGTATAAATAAACATGACGGTTTCTAAAAATGTTTGTTGTTCTTTAAACCAAAACTACATAGGTATCTTAGATTTTTCAAAACTTAAATTATAAAGATTTGTAGGTTCATCGAAATTACAAAATAGTGCACATTTTAATTCGCAGAATTCAAGCTAGGTATTTTATTTTGCAGGGAAACGGAATAGGGAATAATTTAGTTTGTCGGATCACCATTGTTGAAAACGCGCTTACTTACAAGAAGGTTATGCCTTAATAGTTTGGGTTTCAAGATGTTTAATTTTTTTTGGACCGTATCTGCGTGCATCTCACAATACGACTTGTATTATTTTCTGTATTATATGTACTGATTTTGCTAGATTACTAAATCTGTGCGTTTAAGCGACGTGTCACTCTAACAACAAACCTAGTGGCCTACAAATCCTGCAACTATAATCATAACAAAGTTTTCGATCGTCAATAAAATCACGACATATCGACGCGGCTGTCATTCAAACATCTCAAACGTCTGAACTTGTGTTTCGTTTCCAGAAATCGATGTTGTTTGCAATACCGGGGGTGGCGAGGGTGGCAACCCCCTCTATAAATCACTGTCCGAATTACAGCGGTACTATAATATTCGTAATCCGGCGGTCGGACACGCGGTCGGAATGGGACAGCGGGGTCACCCTAGTAAGATCAGGAATTAATTGAAATTTGAAATGATTTGTCATCGTTGATTTGCTAATTGTGACGATGAGTAACGAGTTTTTTGCCGTATCAATATTAATTGTGGCGACAGGATATTTAATAGAGGCTTATATAAGAGTTAATGTAAGTCTCGTGTTTGGATAAACAGCGATGTTTTTTTTCGTAACGGAATTTTATTTCACCGATGCTCTGTTTCCTGCGATGTGTTATCGAGGACTTTTTATTGCTCAGCCTCGCCTTAAGTTAAGGACGTATTTGGCGAGCTGTCATAAAACGCCGAGTTCTATCTGTTTCACCGTTATCCCCCATCAGAAGTGCCTACTTCGATCACTACGTATTTTATTGCTACGTGTAGTTCTTTGCAGGATTTTTGGAGCACAGTAAAGTAGGTCCCTAACAGAAAGGCATTAACGTTAATACCCAATTATTGAGTGCGTCGGTTGGCCAGTAACTAGTTAGGGAAAGAGCATCAAACAGCCGCAAGCCGCAGCGAAGGGTGCCCAATAATAGAAATGTTTCGCTCTTGTTTCGAAAGTTGCAACAAATTGCCTTCAATTAAGTTTTGACCAATGAAATTGGATCGAGAAAATAGAGACGCCGAATGCGGTAGGTAGATTACGGCTTAATTTGTTTTTTCCTTTTTAACAACAGAAGAAACTCTAAGAGTTACCTAGTTATTCACCACGATTTTCGAAACGATTTAAAATGATATTATAAAACGTTTGTCACTGCATACTACACATGCCCAGAAAAACGTCTGTTACTACTCAAATGTTCACTTTAGCAAAAAATTACAATTTTCTACACGACACAACGCTAAGGAGTCAAATGCCCAGTAATAAGATAATATGCCAGTCTGCGCCGGCAGTCAGTCTCGATAAAATCGCAGGTAATCTCGATGGAGCAAAAAGCCACCATCCTTGAAAAATAACTTCTTCAGAGGGCTTTTCTCTAGAGGATATTTAAAGTAAGTTGATCGTCTAGACGGGTCGGAGGGTGCGTGCCCCGGAGAGATAGGAAAATTGTAAAGCAATAAAATAATATTCAATCTACTTCACAAATATGTATCGCCTTGTACAGGAATGAGGGTGGCCTCCTACAACTTAAAGAATCCTTGCGAGGGACGCGTGTATCTTGTTAGCTTATCGTCGACGAAATTATTGTAGATTTAAATATTATGCCACTAGAATAAGAAATATCTCCAACAACTAATACTTAAATGATTGCAAAAAAGCTCAAAATTAAAAATGTTCTTGTAAATTGCTTTGATGAATTGCAAGACGATTCTTACTAAAAACTATATCGCGATTTTTTTTTTAACCGGTAACCCTATCAACGCCTTGTTGAACTAACCTCTATGCACGGGTGGTTAGTCCGGACGATTTCTCAGCATATTCTGATTCTGCAAGATAAGGGGAAAGTTGCAATCATTTTTCGCTGCACGTGCATTTCACTCAGTCGTGCCTAGCTGAAGCTGATAATATGGGAGAAGCATGAACTATCGACTCAAACCACTACGGTCCAATGACTTAAAGTGAGCTGTTTCGAGAAATTTTGATTTACGTGCCCTCAGCACCTGAAGATAGCAACAACAACTAAAATATGCAAACCGTGGCAACTAGTTCGTAAATAAATAGGATTAAAACAACCATAGTTAGGTAATCATTTAGTACTATCGTTATTTATACCTCACGTCTTTGAGACTCGTTAAGCATTTTTCGGAAATGATGATTTATAATTTAGAAATACTCATACAAGATTAAACAAACCTACATCGTTTTAGTTTACACGGGTGATAATACCTACATTGGTGTAAGTAACTCTGAAGTCTGCATTATTTTTTTATTAACTGGAAATGGTTTTTAGTAATTTGACTTTTAGTAATAGCCATTACGATGTAGTGAGCCTTTTTTATTATTTAGATTTTACCGAACATTAAACTACCGTGAGACTCAGTCATGTTGAAAAATAAACGGATCACTCACTTTTCAGGTTTATTTTATATTTTTTGCAGTTTTCGAATTATTTTTATATTTCCCAGCAAACTATCAGACAGGGGTCTGTTAAGCAGCTTGTACAACAGTAGCAAAATCTTTTGGAGTGCCACGAGACAAATATTCAACGGACGAATTCAAAGTAGTAAAGTTGGTCCGGTATGTTTAGTAAAATTGTTCTCCAGTTCAGATTGTTACGGAATCGTGAATACGGCGCGCTAACTGCAACACTTAACGGTTCAACTTTGACACACAAAAGTGAGAAGTTCACACCAAAACTTGCAACCGTTAAGACCTTTGTGAACCGGGTAAGAACAGGCCTGCGGCACAACTCAAACACGCGCTATCATAATCCTCACAATACGCCGTGTTTAAAGATTCTAAGAATCTATCAGTTAGTAGGTCAGAAATGGGCGGCAAAAAGTGTAGCAATTGATTCTGTAGCGATAGACTATAGTAAGAAACAGCACCATTTATTACTTTGCGACTGTCACAAAGCCGACCGTTAATATCAAAACAAAACAACGTCAACTAGATACGTTAAACGCTCAGGTTTTACTTAAATATTGGTTAAACGAATACTCGTTTTGGGCAAAAAGTCACTTTTTCGAGTCAATCTTGAAGACTTGTTAAATTTAGCGGGGAAAATAGGAAAAAACTTAATCGAGGTTTTATGTTTACGGCGCAGAGACACGATCATTTTGCCCGCTTTGGTACTTATCTCGTAATAATCTACTTTATAAGTTACTAAGCACGTGATCCTAATTAAACGGCTATGCCTCGGTTTCAGCGCCAGCGCACATCGCACAACATCGGGCTAAGTATGTCGAACTAATTGCTTACTTCCTCAAATCGACATAAAACTTAACAACTAAAAGCCTTTCTTAATAACGTGCACCAAAGTAGTGGCGGCTGAGACGATTAAAATTCGCATTTTTTTAAAACCAAACGAATACAATTTCGTATCGAGTTCAGAACTAAATTCCATTTCTTCCCTAGTAGAGATGTGAGAGGCGACTAAAGATAATTAATACTTGCTAAGTTTTTTGTAATCTGGCATTAAAGAGGGTAGCGCAAGTAATGCAATTTATAGTTGCATTACTTGCGCTACCCTCTTTAATGCCAGATTTCACATTTTGTAGGTCATTGAGAAGTAGTACGAGTAGACTTTGGTGTGTTTCCGTAATAAAGGCGCTTATTTTTTGCTAACGTAGATTTAGAGGTTTGATTATTTCACAACTTTAATCTTGACCGACAGACAACAAAACAGGCAGACAGGGAAATAGACAACCAAGGGACCCTTTACAAGTACAGAACCTTAAAAATGGTCAGGTCAAGGAATACAGCAGACAATTCCACTCCTTAACTGTACCAACGATAAAGAAAAACAACATGAATTTAAAATGATAACTGCACTCATTGTGATTTCTTCTTAAACTAAAGCATGACTCAAACTTTTTGAAATCTTAATTACACTTGCACTCGGTTATTTATCCATCTACAGTTATTTTCACTGGTATCCTAGTCTAGAACGAGATTATGGCCTATTGAAGTGACTGGCAAAAATATCGCTACCCATAAGATCTAGATCTTTAACCTATAAATACACACACGTAGTAAACTACTGTATTTTACAAGCTTGACCTCCTCTTGTATACCATGGCTGTATTTTATGCTTTTATAGCTATCTTGAAAGGGTTACGCAGTGTTTTTTTAGATATTTTTAATCGCGTAAACAATATTATTAAACATTAAGGCATGTTTGGGATAACTTAAATTTATGAAAAGATGTCTACGAAAGCTATTTATTTTCTGGAATATAGATATAAGTGGCATACGTTTTTGTAACTCGTTGTCTGCATTGACGTATAAATCATCGCTCCAAACCGTAATAAAACAGCGAAATAATAAAATCCTCTGAAGCAAGAAGTTCGACAATGAAGAAATAGATCTTTCTTGAGACAGCTGACGTATGGGCGCTAGCGTGCGCGGTCAGTGACTCTGCGAAGCTCTGCTGCGTGCGCGCAGCGGTAGCGTCTAGGAGTCAAGGCCGCGCAGCCGTGACCTGACCTTTGAAGACTTATGAATGCATCCATAGGACCAAAACATTTGTTTTTTTTCTATAGCTCATATTTTTCCTTACCTCAATATCACGATCGAAATATCTAGTTAATCAGTTTATTATTTTACACGTTACAAAGATATAAATCTGTACCCATGTGGTGTCAGTTTATATTTCTCCATCTCTTTAAAAGATATCATAAGAGAGGTGACCAAGAAAAATAAGTTAAGGTATGTTTAGGCAACAGACAAGCAATCTGTTATTACTTATTACAAAAATTACGCTAAAAATGACGTGTCGTCGCATTTATGTAGATGTTATGGACCAAGAGATTAATGCGGGCATTATACATAATGCCCGGGCATTATTCATAATGCCCAGCTCTAGCGGGCAAAGTGATAAATCATCATGCAA
>BHDV01018977.1:162865-219395 GCA_005406045.1 Adoxophyes honmai
GCTCATATTGGGCATTATTCATAATGCCCGGGCATTATGCATAGTGCCCAATTTATCACTTGGTCCATAACATATACATTTCCTAGACAATTATTTTGTGTTATGCTAAGCGGTTCTCGTAAGTTTATTTCACGTCGATGCATTTTTTATGTCCAGCAACTCGAACCGCACATAATAAAGCTCCGGGGTTCGCACGCACGCTTGCTTCCGGTGCGCGTGCGCACCCCAAACAGTTCCTATTTCAACACAATAAGGCTCATATTTCATCACGCAAATTGCCTTCTCATTACGCTTGCAATAGCTGCCGTAGAATGCCTGAACGTGCGGGGAAGTAGGGATGAGGTAACAGGGCTTAAAAGTAAATATTCTACAAATTCTACAATACAAAATTTAAACATAAGTTTAATGCTTTAGGTTAAAAGGTTAAGTAACCTGTAGCGAGTTTAAACAGCCAAATAAATACGTTTGTTGCACTAAAAAATTGTTGAAAAATACATGGAAACTAGTTTATTCTGAGTACCTAAAGTAAGTAGATACTAAAACAGTTCATAAACATTGGTATAACTCGCAACGTTTCTTTTTTGTATTTAGGAGCTTCTCTACAACCAACCAACCAAACTTCAAAGGTAAAAATACTTTCAAGTGTTGAAAGTATTTCATGTCATTATTATTTCATCGGCATACTAATACTTGCAAACAAAAACCTGGTATAGTAGGTACTAGGTAACCACCATCCCTAGGAGGGAGAAACGGGTCTTAATTGGCAAACAATGCATTGTTCATACCTTTATACCTCAACTTATCTACCATCTTTCATATTGAACACTATGGAATTAATCAGTTCATTGTGTTTCCGTTATACTTACCCATTCATGGAGTTTAAAAAAATTGTGAACTCTCTTGATTATTTGTAGGGTCGGCCTTAATTTATAGTAATTTATACCATTATACTAGTTCCTGGGAACATTGGCCGTGTTTTATGAATTCCGAGCATGTTTTCTGTTTATAAATGTCTGTGTGAATGACCGAAGATAGTCCTTGATGGTTAGTAATATTGGAATACCTAATGAAAATGTATGTCTAAAGCCTTACAAAGCTAGCGGAATATCAATGAAATGCAAATTTTTCTCCATTGGTATTTGCATCAAATGCATCCGTATTGTTTGTTTATATCAAGTTATTGAAATATTGTCTTAAGTGAGTAATAATTTCGAAACAAGTAAAGTTTCATCACGTGTTTTGGTTTAAAAAATTAAACCATTAAAGTGATGCCGCGAGCATAAACTAACAAATCAACTTAATGTCTCTACGACAAGTAGCTCTATGAATATTCAACAAAATAGTAATTTGTCAGATAAAAGATAGGATCAATATTATGTGTAGATTATTAATTTTACTGCCTTAGGAACAGTTATTGACTGGTTTAAAAGCGATTGGTTTAAAGCGGATGATCTCGTTTAAATAGAAATAAGTTCGTTGACTGCACGAAATAAGGAAATTTAGAGTAGAATGTGAAGAAAAACGACGATAATTCGTGTTGTGGTGTTAATTATTTCGTGTTGGAGACAGTTAACAAGGCGCGATAAACAATTATGCTAAGAATGTAGATTGTTGATAGATATGTAACATGAACAAAGTTGTCGCATTAATTGTTTTTGTTGCACCAATGGATTATGGAAGGCATGCAGGTACGCTATCATTTTGAGTGAAGTTCTTATCAGTGTTTTTAGGACCATGTTGTGATAATACAAGCACGTTTTTAGAAATATATCTGTCTGACCTATACCTACTCCTTTTCAGATACCATTAGATATAAACTGTGAAATCCTCACACATTTTTAAGTAAATCCAAGGCGTCACCGTAAACAGTGATACCGTTTATAGATTTTGAATAAAACATAAGAAACGGTTGTAAGTGTTATTGCAATTATGATTTCTAGTTATACTTTTGGATTCCTGAGAAAAAAACAATTCGTCCTTTAAAAGTCTAATCTTGAACGAAACGGAGTGTAACAATTTTAAAATTATTCAGTGACTTGTCGATGGCCAGCGGCTTGTTTTTCCCAGTAAACTTTTTGCAAGAATGGTCGATGGCGACTTCGCGCCGACCACAATGTGCAATATTCACTTGCGGTCGCACCGCTCTATTGTTCCTCCAGGAACTCACATAATAATTTTTATGTCGTTTTGTCTTACCGTCAACGACGACAATTCTCTTTATACCCACCTCAACGTTTATTGTTATTTCATCTAACCTAACTTTTGTAAAAACTATGTGAAATCTAGTAAGCTTTCGACAAACGAAACAATTGCGCCTTTTTCTTACCATTTGCTTTCTAAAAATATCTCCATGCATGAATATAACAATATAAGAAACGTGTTTGATGTTGTTTACTTCCCTGTGGTAATGATAGAGTAAAAGTTTTTCCATTTCGTAGCAACCGTAGATTACTTCCTTAGGAAACATGATAGTTTACTCCGAGCGAGATCATCAATGGACAGGTCATTATGCCCACATTGCATTTTACCTTAGCTTTGTAATAGCTTTTTATGGAAAATTGTATCCTGTAAATAAGCTCATAAAATGGTGTAATACCTTCCTGCAATAAATTTTATCGATAAATTAAAGAAAATAAGTACCTTCATGTAATTATTTGAACTTTGCAATAATAAGTATGAACTCATAAGGTTATTTAAATCCCCCCATAATCATCTAGTAGATTTATTAAAATCGTTAGCAATTACGTTGAAAAAAATAGTTAATTTTACGTACGACTAGCACGTCCGGGAATTTGGCTTGACAACGGAACAAACTTTGTTGGTTTACCGTTTGGCATGTCGCGAAGATTTGTACTAAATACGGTGTTTAAAAATTCCTGTCACTGTGGCCTCATTTATTAACCCAGCTGGGTGTACATTGGTTGCATGATAAGCCGCCGTCAACCTCTAAGGTTGTCTTATTACCCGGTCTTCGCATTATTCTCGTCATGTCGCTCGTATGAATAGCGCTCAAAGAACTTTCTCAAGCAAAAGAAACAGTTAACCTTTTGTGGAGTTCAATGTCACTTCATTGACTACCATACCAGTATGGCGCTGGTAGCTTCCTGAGGTATTTGTAATCGAGAGGTCGCGAAAGTAAACAATCGTGCAGGTTACGGTCCCATGGCTACTGTAATAGGAATAGTCACATTTCATTTTCTTGATGGATAGAGCGATGTCAAAAAAGCTAATTGCGACTTAATGCATCATTATGTCATCGCGGAATGTGGTTGTAATTATAGTGCGGCGCTATGCAAACTGCGATACGTGTGCATCCTCTGATAATGGGGTGCTAATAATTGCATACGCATGCCATTGACGCGTTCATGAAGCAACGATCTTTGTATGACATGAAGATTTTGTCTCTATAAATTGTTTTAACACGTAGTTATAGAGCCTTTAACAACCATAAAGCTCAGTTTAAATCAGCGCCTCTCTATTTCTTCCGTGGATGTCGTAAGTGGTGAGCAAAGAAAATAGGTTAGAGGCACGTTTTAGGCGACAGGCTAGCAACATATATCACTTTTATATGTCGGAGATGAAGAGAGATGATGAAGATGATAAGGCGTGTGTCAATGTCGAGCGGCGATGCAGGAGATCGATTCTTCGTTAACCATGACACTCATCCATGACTTAGTTGGAATGAAAAGTCAATTTAGTACACTCACGTTTTAATCAAACTAATTTAAAGAGAATACAATAATCACAAGCAATAGAAATTAGATCGGACTACAAGACGCAAACAGAACGCGATGAATTTGGAATAAGGGGCACAACCGCACAGTTCAGCATTCCAACTAGAAGTCCTCCTCGACCGTTACTCGTACCGCTTTTTAAAGTGAAAAGCAGGTAGTTGGTATTGCCAACACTACATGTTGGTTTTCCTCAACAAAACCTGTGTTGCCAGCCTCATTCCGAAAACATCCAAATCTGTTAAGATTTGACGTTCCGTTTAACGTTTAACGTTCCACAACACGATCATCTTGATACGTCACACATCCCCGTATGATATTCCGGCGTTGACCGGAGTTGACGCGTTTCTCCCGTGGCTATCCACCGCGCTACTGAGGGTAGATAACTCTCAGCCGTTACGTTTCTTCATTGAGGGTAATTGTCAGTCCCTCTTATCAACAATGTCTTGACTTCACCCAAGCTGTCTGCATCGCATTGCTAATTACATTGAAAGTAGCTAGATGGCGCTACTAACTCGCAGTAACAATCAACACTGACAAGTACAGCCGTAAACCGATAGATGGCGCTATAACTCCATTAGTTTGTAGAAAAATCACGTAGACTCAACACCGAATGCGTAGTTCAAACTTCAGCCGCGAGATGGCGTGACTGGATATGCGACATATATTTAATTTTAAACCTCAAAGATACGCTGGAAATGGCTAAGATAATACCTATTATGTAGCGGTTAGTGTTCTCTGTCTACCCCATTTGGGAACACAAGCGTGTTGTATGTAGCTTTCTAGCTATGTATGTATGAGAGTTAAAAATTCAATATATTTTTTTTAGTAAGTTGCACTAATCAGAGAAAGCATTATGCTTAATTGAATCTGTTTAGCGGCACGTTGTTAAACAGACGCTGAACAGGATTCCTGCGTTTCTAACATCATTATCGCATCAAGTTTCTTTTATCTGATTCGAATCGCTAACTGTAGATAAAAGGACCGCTTAACCGCATTGATATATCTGTGCATGTCATCAGATTACATTAACACTGGATATTCAATCCCAGAGTGTTAATGTCCAATGATATCCACAACGGTAACAGTTAGTTCCAAATACATTCTGCTGATAGCCTAGCAAGCTATCCCGTGCAATTCCACACTATCAGACGTTTCCCACAATAAATCATGAGGAATCCGAAATTATACGGTACATCTTCGAACTTGCACGAACCGTTCCCTAGATATCCGAGATAAGAGCCTTGTGAGTTACCTACTGGTTACTAGTTACGGGAAATTGACGTGAGCTCTTCGTGAGGTCATTCACGCGTTGATAGTCCTGCGAGCTAGGCCGGGGCAAAGGTTTACACAATGTTTGGGCTACATAAGAATAGCTGGACACAATCTTTCAGCAAGTACGTAAAATGAGGATATTTGGGACAACGTGATTGCTTGTGCCGTGCGTGGAAGTTCAAAAATATAAACATTCTTAACAATTCTCATTCACTAGGTACCCTAGCGTCACAAGACTCATCAATCATCAACTTGAAAATCTATCAATAGTCAATTAACAACTAATCTAAGTAACAATGTAGTCAATGTGATAGTTTGTTAATTGGGCGACAGGTAAATTAAAGTGTTCAAAAATTACCAAGAGTGACAATAATTACTAGACTTGTGGTCTGTTTTTAGAGTTCCGTAGCCAAATGGCAAAAAAACGGAACCCTAATAGATTCGTCATGTTTGTCTGTCTGTCCGTCTGTCCGTCCGTCCGTCCGTATGTCACAGCCACTTTTTTCCGAAACTATGATAACTATACTAATAAAACTTGGTATGTAGATGTGTTCTGTGAACCGCATTAAGATTGTGACACAAAATTTAAAAAAAAGCAATAATTTTTTAGGGGGTTTGGAACTGAAACTCAATTTTTTTTTTCATCAAACCCATATACGTGTGGGGTATCTATGGATAGCTCTTCAAAAATGATATTGAGGTTTCTAACATCATACTTTTCTAAAGTAAATAGTTTGCGCGACAGACGCTTCCAAAGTTGAAAAAGTTGTGTCCCCCCCCCTCTAACTTCTAAAATAATAAAAATAAAATTTATCATTAGTTCCAAAATCTGTCACTAGATGGCGTTGGCTGTAAGCTACATCGCTGTATCGTTTACTTACGTATCGTTTACGGAACCCTCAGTGCGTGAGTCCGACACGCACTTGGCCGGTTTTTTAAGCTTAGATTCTAAAATGACATTACCGGTGTTGTCTGTTTTTTGCAATTCTAAAATAGTGCATTGCTTCAACTATTATAAGTTCACGATACATAAATAATCTAATAAAAGTCTAAACTACTTCTATCCAGGGTGCAAAAAATGACAATAGTTTAAAAAGCACCACTAAATAATAAAATCTTGTGTAAAAATTATTACAGAATTTAACATTTGCATTTAGTATTTGAGATTTAAAAACGATCACAATGATCGTCTTTTGAAATGGACAGACTTGTTTATTATGTGCATGTTTTTATCCGTAAAAGTTTTAAAAATATGGGTCATCGTGCTTAAAACAGGAGAGTTCAACTGCAACCTGCAATGAGAACGACCATTAATGTTTAATCACTTCATCGATCCACGTGTGACACTGAACGTTTTGTGCCACTATTCACTTAACATCAACATTTCTTGAATAAAAACTGTTTGATTAACTTTACAAAACGGGTCTCATGAATAATGGAATAACTACATGTCGGACCCTTCTTCCTTTCTGAATAATTTCGTGTTTTCGGTGCTTAAATATGTTACCGTACGCACATAATATTTCCCTGAGCTGAAACATTAAAATTTTAACTTCGGCCTATTATACGACCGAGGGGTGAAATATAATGGAATTTCCCTCTTCACTAACTTGCAAGTAGACGCCTATTTGAGAAGTAACTATAGCATGTACTTACTTATCAGGGTAAGTACATTGCTTATGGGGTATCGGGTTTAAAATATCACCTCTCCATTTTTTCCGTGGACTTCGAAAAAGACACTAATGAAATAGGTTAAGGTATTTTATCTATGTCTAAACCTAAAGTTAAGTGACTATGAAACGTGAAATAGTCATGTTATTGACTACGTAAAGTTGCGGGAGCTCTATTTACATTTTTTGGGAATAGGTACAGGCCTGATGTATTACCGTACATATTACTTACTAGCTGTGCCCGCGACTCCATCCGCGTGAAATTGTGACTAATTTCCCCCCGTTTTTTCCACATTTTCCAACATTTCTTTACTTATATTAGTCCTAGCGTAATGTTATGTAGCCTAAAGCCTTCCTCAATAAATGGTCTATCCAACACAAAAAGATTTTTTTCAATTTGAACCAGTAGTTCCTGAGATTAGCGCGTTCAAACAAACAAACTAACTAAGAAACAAACAAACTCTTCAGCTTTATAATATTAGTATAGATTTAATACGCTCTTTTCTCCATCTTTATTTTTAGTTAAGTATTATGTCATGTGACAAATACACTAAATTCGGCAAGGCCAATTGGGTAATTTCGCATTCTTGTCATTAGAACGTAGGCGTTAGGATATCCTAATACAAGCGCAGACAACCTATTGTAATATACAGCTATTTAACAATTTACAACCAATGTCACTATTACATTGAACAAGTCCGAAAAAATTTTGATTCGAATTTTTTTTTTTCTAAACAAATATTATGACTATAGATAATAATTCTGCTTAATTCCATCCTACTGCTGAGCACAGGCCTCCTCTCAATACGAGAGGGTAGCGCGAGCCCAGTGCAGATTGAGAACTTTACACGCAACATTGAATTACTTCGTCGCTGTGAGCAGGTTTCTTCACGATGTTTCCTTTATCGAATGGCTCGTGATAAATATCAAATTCGATTTGGCACATAAATTCCGAAAAATTTAGAGGTGCAAGCATGGGATTCGAACCCGGGACTCTGTGTGAGATACCACAGATCGAACCGCTGGGCTACCAAAAATACAAATTCCATAAAATATAAACAGTCATGTTGTTTTCCGTGTGGTGTCGGGTTTACGTTTAAAAGGTGGCTAAGGAATTAGGGTATATTCTAGGCGACAGGCTAGCAAACTCTCACTATTATACCTGCCAACTTAAAACCTAACAAAATACGCAAGAAGTGGCCACAAAACGTGACAGTCATACTTTAGTCTATATACCGTTTCATGTGCTCCACCTACCCTATTTGCAAACACAGGCGTGATCTATGTATGTTGCACTCGTAGGTAAAATCAGCGTCAAATATTTATATGTTAACACTTTAGTACTTTATCACTGTGATCGCAGTGACCATTTCATACGAGAGTTCAAATATGACGTTGAATAGAAAAAGTACTAAAGTGTAAACATATTTGACGCTGGCTGTACATGGTTGTAAGAGCAAAAGTGATTTTAACACGTGCATGTAATTACATTCCTGGCTCCGTACGTCAAGGCAGGCTTTAAACTAGTAGAACGACACAAATGACTTGTCAAGGAGAACTAGTATGGTTCAGGATTATTGCCCTTTGAAGAAATAAATATTCAGAACGCTCAGCCTACATTACACCTCTAAAGACGCGAGTGTAAATGTTTCTTCGAAGAACCATTCCTTTAGTGATAAACGACGCTATGTAAGTTATGCCGCTTTTTCTTGTTACAAGTTACGAAATGGAATACAATTTTAAATGTAAAAACTCTATTGTTACTTTTTTTTGTAAGTTCGTAGTAACAAAACTAAAAAAATTATTTCACAATCAAAACATTCGTAAGTGATCGTAATTTTCCCAGCATTTTTGGTGCAGTGCTAGGGTTGGCAGTAGTGCCCAACATTAAATTGTTTGATCCAAGAATAAAAACAGCGTATTAAAATTCGGAATCCGAAAATATTCTCATAACATCCAAAGCTTAACCAAATAAGCAGAACGAAAGTTACAAGAAGTAACTGTCAGTATGCCTTCCGAAACATTTAAGGAACTTTAGAAAATGGAATGAAATGTTTAGATGTTAGGAAAACTAAAGATATGGCATATGAGTGTTAGGACAAAAATGATCTTTATGACATAATACATTAAAAACGTTAGGGATCTGGATCCCTATACAGGGTGAAAATGAAATCCGTAACGAAAAAAATTCCTGATACTCAAAATCACTAACACAATACGATGGTAAAATAAAGAAACCACTTTTTTTTTCTTTTTTTTTCATCGGGAAATTCCCAAAAAAATATTGAATGTGGGCATACTACAAACCGCGGTGTAACTGTTTACGTTTGTTTAAATTAAATTTTAAAGTAAGGTAGTTTTGCTTGCAGTTCGACGACCCTAAAGCGACCGCCGAGGGTAGGTATGAAAAATTAAGTCGCGAGCGGGTGGTCAAAGCGAGTGGTTGCGCACGCGTTCCCTACTCACCCCGTTCGTACGATACAAAAGCGCGAATTGTGCGAGTAACAATGTCGTTAGAATTTTCGAATCGCGAGTACTAGAAATGATTCGAGTGTACATCCATAGCTGCAAAAATTTGGAGGCTACCTGTAGACAATATCGGGATGAAAGTGTACCTAGATTCCGGACTCAGGGACTTCGAGACCCGCAGTTTCTTTCGTGCAATGTACGCGAGTACTTGAACAATGTGTAGTGTACTACGGTGACCCATGGTTAACCCTTAAAGTCGCAACATTAAGAACAAAACTAGCATTCAAGCCTCATTGTCTCGTTGTCATCCTACAAAAAATAATTGTAAAAAAAATAGAAAAAGATAGTCTCGTGGTATGTATAGCATACCATACAAAGTGAAATTAAGGGTTAAGTCACGGTGAACCTGTGACCTCTTGTGATTTCTATCTTTGGGGCGAAATCAAGCGCCGTGTGCAGGGTTGATATGATTTAAATCACTTGATTTAAATCAGTGATTTAAATCGTGATTTTAATCAAGAGATTTTTTCAAAAAAATCATTGATTTAAATCATTAAATTTTTACTACAGCCAAATCGGCCTAAAATTGTTTAGGGAATTCCCCGGACCACTACGGCACGCACACATGTGCAAGCGAGTCATAGCGTAACAGTTTCGGGGAAACCCCGAAACTATAGTACGTGACGCATGATTACCGAAACGGTTCCAGGATTCCCCGAAACTAAAACACGAGACGCATTTCGCTTTTCGCCCGGTCATTCGTAATTGACTAGTGAAAGACTTTAGGAACTTGTTATTTTATTTTTCGAAACTACTGTTTTAAAACTTTTAAAATTGTTGATTGTAATAAATTCAATTAAAATACGTTGTTTTCGTCTTATTATATAACTGAACTGGCTATTTGATTAATAAAAAAAGACAAGAAAATGAAAAAATCAAAAAAATCTGATTTTAATCAAATAAATCCGATTTAAATCAAATTAATCGGATTATTATGATTTTTTTATAAAAATCATGATTTTTATCAACCCTGGCCGTGTGTACATGGACATACCACAAAATGTACAGAATCTTAAAGACAAGATTGTAAGTGCATTTTCCGAAGTGAAAAGTGATACTAAAGTGCTAAGAAGAGTGAATGAAAACATGTTGAAACGTGCATGACTCTTAGGAGAAAAATGGATTCCATTTTGAACGGTTATTAAGGTAGGCACACTAAACTTAGTTTCGATTAGTAGGATAGGGTTGAGTTTTTATTATTCTTGTACATAAGTTGATTCCAATTCTTTAACTACGCCTGAATGCCGAATTCATGCAGACTCAATTTTTATTTTAATCCACCTTTCCTAACCTACAAGTTTTCAAGTAACTGATTTTTATAAAACTTCTGCATTTGGACGGCCTAAGCCCTTAAAAGTAGGAAGGAAAAATCTTTAAAATTATGTTAAAAAAAAATTGTAGGTAGGTCTGAATAAGTAGTATTATTTTTTGCAAGGAAGTGAAAGAGCGCTACGTACCTATGAGTCGCGAGTGTCTGAGCTGAGCGGTGGACGCGCGGTGTCCATAATGTTAGCACTTTTTTGGAAAACTTTGGTGATTCATAATTTCTTATTTTCAAAAGAAAATGAGAAACTACTCAAATTATATTTTTAAGTTTTACTAACAAACAGGTACGTAAAATTTCGTTACGGATTGCATTATCACCCTGTATACATATCTCGATATAAATCCGCATAAAAGCTCTTATTCCAAGTAACTGTTCTATTTTTGTCTAATACTTATCTTCATGTAACTTGTTATCTACTTTAGCCAATTGTTATTGTACTCATAATTAGTCGATATCAACGGGATACTGTTTTAAATCCAAATACCAAAATCATACTGACTCAAAGATAAGTCTGATAATCAACTGTAAAATGATAATCACTAAATAGTCTTTGTACCCAAATTATGTTGTTAAGCGGATTCATACCACAATATTTGTTGATATTAACTTATGACTCTTCGATCTTATTTTCACTAATTATAAAATTTACAGATTACTTCACCATCTTGCACGCATCTTTTTAATTAGGTGGTTACCTACTTACTTATTTACTTACGGACTCTACCTAAGTACAGTCGACCAAGAAATTGGTCTCCCCCATAAGATTAATGTTCATTTGAACCTCATGAAACAACAAGGTCGATCATATTATGAGAGTGACAATAGCTCCCAAATCATTATTGTATTTACGTCACGGCATGTGTCATGTCAACCTTAGTGATAATTTGAATTCACTGAAAATTTCGTCAAAAGTGGTAGATCACTTTCTTGGCCGACCGTGCCCAAATACAATCAAGTAGGTTAATTAAAACATTTATGCATTTTCCCACCGCCCAAAAAAAAAGGTTAATTAATACAGATGAAGAATGGATGACGTAAGAGGCGACTAAGGGAAATATATTAAAAAGTTCTAATGTAGGGACTCTTTTGGACTCTTGAGGAGTTACCATAAACCCCCATCCCAATACCAGGAAATCAAAGATAGCTTGCGCACCTTATGTCAATTATGTAGTTTTTTTTTATGTTTTATGATGATGATAATGATGTTTTATGATTTAGGATTGTGTTTATGTTTTTGTCGTTACTTTATAAATTTCATTTCATTTTATTTCTTTTTCCAGGTAGTCCACGGGTCACTACTGGGCGGGCAATGCCGGTCAGCAAGAGACTGCGTGGTGCGGAACGCGCACTGCGAGAGCGGCCGCTGCGCGTGCGACCCTTATTACGCTAAAGTTGATAACTCCACTTGTCTTGAGTGTAAGTATTTTTTTTGAGTATTTTATTTAAATCGATATCATAACGTCACTGGAAAGGCAAAATTACTTAAGCGCCAAAAGGCCATTTCGAGAAAAAGCCGTTTAAAGTTTTTTTTTTAAGAAAAAAATTCATAACTTTTTTCTGATCATCCGATTTTAATAAAATGACTTGATATGCAATCCTTTTTTTTGCCTTCATTATTACCAATGTACTGCATATTAATTTAAAGGTTATTTTACAAAATAATGGGCGCTTAAGAAATTACGACTTCATTTTCGAGTAAGCAAAATTTTCTTATGCGCCATCAAATTAATTTTGTTTGCAATGTAAAATTACGTATAACACGTATCCTAAAGGAATAGAAGTAAGGTAAAACTTACTTTATTGAAAGTGATTCAGCTATGCAGGTTGATTAAAATTACTTAAAGGTCAGATTGCCTTCTTCACGTGTCGAGCATAACGACTTAAACGGCGTTCTGACAGTTGAGTAAGTACGGAACAATTTCTTTTAAGTAAGTATGCCGTAAAAATTGGTCGGGGAAAACGATGTTATAGATATATTATCTCTTTTATAATTGCGGTTAAACTTCTGATGCTTTTGGTTGATTTATAAAGATGGCTATGCAACATACTGAAGTATTAAACTAAATGAAAATTGTGTTAAAACTACTACCTAAGTACCTATTAAAAAAAAGTTTTTTTTAATAAAATAATAATAGGATAAAGTACTTACTATTAGTTCGACGGATCTCATTAAAAACAGGCAAACATAGTATTTTACATGCACAGTACCACAATGCGTGCAACACAACATACTAAGGCCGAGTCAGAACGAAGAGGGGTAAAGGGGGGCTCAAATATATTAACGTAGTGGGACCCAAAAAGACCGTCACAAACGCACACCAGTAAACAGAAGGCTGGGATCAGCTCCAAGACCCAGGTACAACACAAAAAGTGAAAGAACAGGCCAAGCTGCTGGCCGAGAATAATAGAATAATGCTGGAACTCCGCAAAGAGATCTCGTCACATAAAAATGCCCTCACAGAACACGGGAAGGGACAAGAGGAGTACCAGCAACAACAAGAACTACAAACAGAACTGCTTAAAAGCGGTCGGCAGGAGTTGGACCTGCTTCGGGAAAAATTTGCCACGAGCGCTCAAGGGACATCCTATGTTGAGGTGGTGATAGTCATAACCAGGGACAAACCAGACGAGAGACCCTAAATTCTGCAGTTATTACATCGCAGAATGTAACCGAAACCGGGGAACAGGTACTGGACCGGATCCAAAACACCAGCGAAGCCAAGGAAGGGTGGATCAAGGTGGAGAAGGTTCGAAAGGTGAAAAACAGGAAAATTATACTGGGATTCAGAACAAAAGAAGAAAGGGACAAGATGCGGGAAAAGGTAGAGAGAGAGAGAGATGGAAAATGACACTAAGTCGAAGAAATGAAAAATAAGGATCCAATGCTGGTCCGTCGGAATGTCCTCGCTGTTCACACCCTAATTGAAGGCCTCGACAAGGAAGAAGACAGAGCCGAAGTGAGGTACAGTAAAAGACCCCGTAACCAACACATTGCGCATACAATCATAAGCGTCTCCACAAAGATCTGGAGACGGTTGATAGAGCAGGGCAGCCTGCAACTGAAGTTTGACACACAACGTCTCAACATGGGCGAATAGATATAGTAAACAGGACGGAGATCAAACTGCTGGGACTCACCATCGACCACAGGCTCACTTTCAACGAGCACGTATCCAACGTCTGTAACAAGGCGTTGGGTATTTACAGGCGACTGGCAAGGGCAGCGAGAGTCAGCTAGAGGCTAAATCTGGAGGTCGTCAGTAAACACCATCTACAGTGTGTTACGCCGTGCGGGCATTTCTTGAAGCAGTGTTAAGAGATGCGGTTTGTTAATCTAACCATTAACATAATTGCATTAAAAAACAAAATATCACATTGCGTTACTTTTCTAAGAAATCATCTTAGTACCTATTAACTGGAAGTTAAGTGAAGTTAAATTACGCATACATTGAAGACTCAGAAAATGGAAGAATTGCATTTGTGGCTTTATTTTAAATAATTATGATATGCTAATACTTGCAAACGATTGCTAATTTGATACATTATCGTCAGTTTTAATAAATGCCCGCACGCTGGTAACACACTGTATACAGCGGCAGTGGAACCTGTGATATTGTATGCCGCTAGTGCCTAGGCGCCTGCTGCTAGCAAGCTGGGTGTGCAGAAAAGGCTCAACGCAGTGCAGAGGGGCTTTGCCTAGAAATTTTGCCGAGCATATCGAACGGTCTCCCTAAACTCGGCACTGGTCCTCGCCGGGATACTCCCCCTCCACCTTTGAGTTCGAGAGGTAGCCTCACCTTATGAGGCCAAGAGGGGGTTCTCCCGGGGAGAATCGGAGGACAGGGAGATCGAGCTAATGGCTCCCAAACTGAATTCCCCACACCCAGCGCAGTAAGTGACCATGGACTACAACAGCCTGGTAGACGAGGAAGAATACCGAAATTTCAGGGCGCATTTTCACGGACGGCAGCAAGATTAATGGCAGGGTGGGTACAGCGCTGTCCATATGAAATGGCGCAGCGGAGACCAAGTCCATCAAGCTTGCTCTGCCGTCCTACTGCACCATCTACCAGGCTGAACTCCTGGCACAGTGCGCAAGTATCGGGATATTCAGCGACTCGAGGGCGGCGCTCCAGACTGTGGTAACCTCCCACCCGCTGGCTGTGAATGCGAGAGAGACAATGCGGCGCTGCAGGCTTCAGGGCAAAAGCGTCGCATTGTTCTGGATCAAACAACACACGGGACTAGAGGGGAATGAGCGAGCCGACACCACATATAAACGACACCAACAATAAATATAATTCCATAAAATTTTACTTATAATCCTGTAGAAAGGTGTTTGATAATTTCTTAACCGATAAAAATGCATACAGCAGAGATGCTGATAGCACAAACTTGCTTAAACAAGAGTAAGGCTAAATTACGTACACGCCGTTTACTCGATAATAATATGTGGGCAAAATTTCTTATCCGCCACGCCTCATTACATATGACAAAGGTCTAAATTACTTAAACGAAGCTATTCCTAAATATCGAGTAGAGGACAAATACTTATACAACAATGTTTTGTGGATAGCCGAAAGTAAATTTTTCTTAAGTTGATGTATGTACATTAATTAAGTAAGTAAAAATAACTGATGCGACACATGTAAAAAAAAGGGCGAAAAGTGTGTCACTTCAGTAATCGAATAAAAAAAAAATCCCTATTTTTACGGGTTACTTAAACGCCATCAAAGTACTCCGATCGCAATGTAACCTAGACAGATCGATGCAAAAAAATTCGCTGATTCCGAATATATATATAACTCAATATGGCCATTTTGGCGTTTAAGAAATTTTGCCTTTCCAGTGACGATAATATTCTTAGTACTGAGGTATACGATCAGAAGCTATAAGCAATTTACTTTATATAATCGGTTCACTTTATAAAACAGGTGATAGGAAGAAAAAAATAATTTATTTAAAATTAGTTACGCGATTTGTTTGTGGCCTATTGTTTTGTGTCTAACTTTAAAGTTACGAAATGGAACAACCTAAAATCACAAAAAAGTAGAAAAAACCTGGCAACTCTGGCCAAGTAAACAACTTAGATTGTGAAAAAATAGAAACCTCCAGAACATTTATAAATTAAATTAAATTAGTATAAAAAAACCAAATCCGATCGACGTTTGAATATCAATTTAGTCCTTACTAATCCTGTTTTATCTATCAAGTATGTAAAAATTAACTAATTTATAACATGTTTATGTAGGGATAGAAGGATAACAAGAGCAAAACATACAAAGTTAATAAACTAAGCCTATGCGTATCTTTTCGCACGAAAACATTTTCTTCCCGCCTGTTTTCGCCAGGTAAATATGGGTGGAAAAATATTTGTCTCGGTCGTGTTGACCTTAACTCTTATTGTCGGTCTTAGTGTGGGAATTCCGTGCAAAAGAATGGGGCGGTTTGTTTACTTAAAGTCCAAGCAATTGTTTGGCCGTACTCCTTACTAGACTTTGCTTAGAGCTAAGGCTACCCTCAGAAGAATCCGAATGAAGCAAATTGAAAACGAAGTAAACGAACCACGATTAGTCATAAGGGCTATGCTTGGAGTTTCTCTGAAAGATCAAATTCACAACGAGATGATCTGACAGAGAACCAAAACTATCGCCAACCGCATTAGTACGCAGAAGTGGCAATGAACCGGCCATTATAACCCAAAGAACTGAACCATTGGAGTAGACGAGTTCTTGAGAGGAGACCACGGATCGGTACTTAGCGTATAGGATGTCCTTAGAATCGATGCAGTGATGATTTTCGCAGGGCAGCTGGCAATGAGTGAACGAAGATAGTGCTATGCCATGCGTGTATGTAATGGGAGAGGCCTATGTCCAGTAGTGAACGAGCATAGGCCGATGGTGTTTGTGAAACGCAATCATTTAACAACTCGCTAAAGTCCACATTTCTCTTACTTTCATATAAACAGCCATCACGATCTATCGCTTCTCCCTTTCCATAGAAAAACTCATTTTACGTTTCATCTTTTCACTTTTAAGCATTACGGCGATGGCGTCTTTACCTAATGATCCTGTGCGGTACAGACTGCGGTGTGACAGATTACTTTCACTTAAACGATCAGTAGGCACAACTATGCCCAGTTTTCATCACCGACTATCACAAACTTTCCTTTGGCCAAAATCGAATTTCGCTTTTCAATATCGTTCAGCAATTTGGTTGGTAACGAAAGCAAATTCGAGGCATTAATCAAAAGGTATGCCGCTTCCGACAATGACCGTGCCATCTCTTGATTTCATTGTGCCGGTCCATTCAATAGTCCATTAGATATTTGGATGAATGTCGACACAATAGACGAACTTTGCATGGGTATTCGCTTTGCTTTCACTGTGGTTTGTTTGGCTGTTTACTTAATAATCTCGCGATTTCGTTTTTTTCTTATTAGGTCCTTGTTTGGATTTTGGATTAATAAGTGGTCAATCGTCATTGTTTCTAATGACTGACTAACCAGGCCGCGGAAGACTAACTTGTTTTATTTTTACCACGCGCAAACTAGTGCTGATAGTAGCTTATTCTATACGAAACCGCGAACGAAACAACTTATTCACTAATTGTATCAATTCTCTCAAAAACTAACAATGTTTCATTGTCATAACGACCTTTTTACATTTTGGCACCGCTTACGAGAGCAGAAAAATGGTAAAGTTCCATTTTCTGCTCCAGAATTCCACATTCTTATAAAAACACATGGTTATCAAGCTCGCTTCATCCGCAGGGCGCCGCTCTGCGCATGCGACGCGATGCTATCGCGCCGCTATCGCCGGCCTTTATTTTGATCGTCCCATTATCCCACGCTCGTCTTACTTTCTGTGCCCGATTGTGGCCGTAAGTGTCCAAATCTGGCAAGCTGTGGGATTACAACGGTGCTTTTACCGAATGCTTGTGAATAGCATCGAATTTGGATCGATATTAGCAAGACAGATGATAAAAATGTCATGTTACAAGTAATTAGGTGGTTTGACCAAATATAATTCATAACCAGTACCTACTACGAAATACCTTAATTTTCAATCCGTAACAAGCAAATATCGCCTAAACTGATTGCCGTAAAAATGCTCTACCAGGTTCTTGATTTTAAAGAAAAACATGATTATAGTATGACCTAATAATATGGAAAATGTTCTACAAATCGTTTTGCAAACAAAAAAATAACAGCCGCACTCGGAAATTTGGTACCAGTTTCATTCCATTATTTTTCACGCTACATCCTGTCAGCATAACGATGCTAAACACAATCAGGTTTTTAAAACATGTAAACCATAGATAACTCGGATAAGCACCAGCTAAAATACTTGCCGATAGTTGAAGGGTTTATGGCAAAGCCGCAAGCGCCGCGGTCTAGCTATATATACCTAACTAGGGCGCCTTGTTTTTATCTCCCATCGTTCCTTCTCTCGGTATAATTTGAGTTGGGTGACGTATATGTCCTTAAGCAGCTACGTGCGGGCAGGAACCATTAGCGGATGCGGTGAGTAAGCGACTAACATACTTCTCAACCTGTGAGTCCAGTCGGGCTGCATTTCAAACGAGGATCGCCGGCCCGCTATGCGCCGGGTGAACCAACGGCAAAAGCAACTATTCATAATTTAGTACCAATAGTATGTTGCATTATGTCGTGAAATAAAACAGATACACTCATGTCTTTGTGATGTGATTAGCTCGACAAGTTAGCCGTCGTGCGGAAAGGGCTATCAACGCAACGTAGCGCGGTGCCCTTGAGAATTGGTCATTTGGTACATCACAATTTATTCCACAAAGAGTAGGCACGTCGGGACCACTTTTCGGAATTTTTGGTTTAAATTTAGTAAAAAATAAACTTTTTCTTATCTTTGAAAAAATATAGAGGCAACGGAGACAAAATTGAACCTATCATTCGAGCACTCTCTTGTAAAAAAGTTATAAGTACCTATACTTTGTTTGTGTGTTGGAGTATCTATTGAAGTACAAGTCCGACTTATTTTAATTTTACTCATAGTCTAATATCGTAAACTGTCAAGTACCCACAGGACCAAGACGAAGTAAAGAATTAATGAACATTGTTATGCTCTCGTGAGTTACCTACCACCAAACTCATGGGGAGCATTACATTGTAGCGTAAGTTAGTTGCTCATGTAGCGAAAACTTTTGCACACCCCAAAATTGGCTTTGCATAAATCAAGAGCTAAGCGCCCTAAAGCTACTGTGTGATGCACTTTTTTAATAATGACAACCCTTTTCCAATATCAACTTGTTATGGCATGTTATAGACTGGCAGACTTAGCTAATAAACCATACATTGCTTATTATGTTTACCCGATCGATTTCGTGGTTATCTCGATTGAACGGATATATCAATAAAGTACGGAGTGGAGATAAAATAGAAGTATAAACAATCTCGGCTAACCTTTGATCAGTTACTGTACGATAGACAGGTTAGAAGAGTCAATTAAGTAGGCATTGAGTAAACATCTAAATTTAATTCTAGGCTAATTGATCGACTTGCAGATTATGATCGCTTAATTGAGTACATATTTTATACTTAAATTAGTACTACCATTTGCGAACGCTCTCTTTACAACAGATATACGCTCTTCAAATTTAGGATAGGATATCCGTGATAGTTTGATGATATTCGCACACTTTCTCTAATAATAGGCGCACAATTATACCTGTCAGCGGGTATCAAAAGCAGTGAGTGTAATTGATTCGGACCCACCCATTAAACAACAAAGGAGATATCATTGAATATGGTGTAGCGTCTAGACGTGGATTGACAGCGGCGGTCGGAGTTCCCTGGTCAGTGTGCCAGCACGAGGCGCGCGCAGGAACCGTGCGATACCGTTCGCCGCCTTACCATTTCACCATCCGCCGTGACAGATGAATGCTGCAATTATACTACCCAAATAACAGTACTTTAATCATTCCAAATTAGTCACAAGGAAAATTAGAGGCCCACATGTGCAACTCAATTTCTATGATACACATTTGAATTAGTAATTATCTGAAGCACTTTAAGCGTCCGTAAGTCGCGGAATGCAAACCATACACATGAAACCGTGTTTTATTGCGAGAAGTTGATTCCCACATTTATGCTTAATGGTGTTTTAGCGTGCCTTTAACTACGCCCGCGAGGAGTAATGTCTAGACTTCAATTTGAAGTAAACCCTTTTGTGCTGCGATATCCTTTAATTAAAGCGTGTATCAGCGAGGCGCGGTGAAGCACGACGCCAATAAATTCTTATTCCGGCCCTAAAGCACCGCGTGTTATTGCAATGTGTCCAGTACGTTTATTTGTGGAACCAATTTAAATAAACTCGTTGACGGTTACAGAGCCCGCCGGGTTTACGCGCGGCGTGTCGTCCGGTCCTCTGGCCGCCAATTGCCCATGCTTCTGCTCGAGAACACGATACATTCGCACAACTTAATTCGAAAGCATAATTGGAATCGAAAACAATGACACGACAATAATTCTCTACGCCAATTTAGAAACTGTCTGACCTGACAAATATAATTGGCGGGCGAGACAAAGCGTGTGATTTCGATTTCTAAGTCAGATTATTTCCTGTGGCATCTGTAGACGGAGAACAGTCGACGTCGGGAGGCGGACGAGCTTATCTTTGACATTAAGTCTTGTTTAAAGTTAGTGCTCTACATTTCCGTATTAAATGGTAACTGCTGCGTTTCATCTTACTACATAATTTCTCATTTAAGGGGAACAGTGGCCGTTTCTATTTCTTTTTTAAAAGGGCTTACTTAGTGTCTACACAAATTGTCAACATAATAGCTATTGGTATCGTATGCTGCATTATCACAAAATCATCTCAATTTAGCAAATTTAGGAAGCAACAATCAAGTACAATGTTATTTTGTTAGCACGCTCTCAGTAACTTCATTCAGTTCAGTGGCATCACTTTGAGCAAATAACGAATCAAACCGAAGTTTCTATGTCAGCGAGCCTGTTTCCAGACTTGGTGTTCCGTGTTTACGCGTTCGTGGTACAGTTACCCTTGCAGTTTTCTTTTATTGTAATTGCTTTTATATTACAAGTTTTTTTATTAGTTACGAGGCTTATCGCTGTCCGAGATATAGCCGAGATGAGTTTTTCTTAAGTGAAGTTAAAAGGCACTCTCTGTTTTACGGACACACGCATTTACAGTTGAATCTATTTTACAACTTATTTCGTTAGTAGATATGCTTTCTTTTGCTTGAAGAAAAACAATAAATTAACAATAAAACACCTTTTGTATGTAACATTGATCATTTAAGCGCCCAATTCTCATCCACTTTTGTATTCACCGCATAATACTGTATCTAAAACTATTAGCCCACATTACACTACACCAGGGATCGCAAACTATTGGCAATCGAGCCACACTCGGCGTGTAGTAAAAAATGTTGCCAAGTAAGTTCATTCATCACAGAAAATTTTAACTGATAATTTGCGAAGTCAGATCACAGTAAAGACGATACGCCATGATCATATTTTTATTTTTGAAGATTACTACTGTCTTTAATACGGTCATCCAAAAAGGTTCGTCATCTCTGTACAGAGTGTAGTAACAAGTGCTGAGTGATTCACAACAACAATGATGGATTACCCGAATTCACTGTTCACCTCGTTTGTAACAATCATCACCTTACATTGATTATAAGACCGTAACTTAGGATAAGCGATTAGACTGTTTTTGCATGCAACGAATTAACGGAGCGCGGTGAAACGGCTCTTAATGACTTTTGGTTATGAGATTGGTCTTAACCTTCTATACAGCCCCCTGACAAGGTTTTAGCATGGCTTTAACACGGAAGAAGCGGTGCGTGAACTTACCCCCACTTATTAAAACCTTGCCTAGTTAGGCGCCGGGTTTGTATTGTTATACGGTAAAGTCAATTGCAATGATAGTTGATAGCTGGTCACATTATTATCGATTTAATTTAGATGATTCATAATCAGCTATTGGCATGTTCGGTTGTATTGCAACCACCACATCTAATTAAAAGCAGCTATACATATATGAAGTTTATATTGAAATATCGTCTTTTGACGTCTCTTTTTTACTTCTGTAAAATTAAAAATGTCAAAAGAAAATTGATACTAATTAAAAAGGCAAAAAGAAAATAATTTACGGGAAAGTACATTTTTTAACATCAATTAGTAAGTAAATAGACACTTTATTGTACAAAAAAACATAACATACTAAAATCAGGTAGCCACTCGGAACGTACACGCGATATGAAATTAACGTTTAAATACTAAATTGTACGGAGTTAATAAAATGTTAACTAGCACCACGGAAAGCTAACGCGTTGTACTTAAGTTTATTCACTTCGGCTATAACTTTCATAGAAGGTGATTTAGGGCTCGTATGACAGAACCGTTATGAAGTTAGAGCGCTCGTCCTACACGTTTCTATAAGGCTGACCCCTCCTTTTGCGTCGCAAATATCCGGCAAACACCATTCGAGTACAGTCAAGTCCACTGGGAACCCAACTTCTTTCATTTTCACAGCAGAAAATATGACATGACATACATCGATAGTAGGAGCAACTTTATTTTTCATTTTTTATACTTCTTTTTTTATATATCACATCTGTATACTCTAATGGAGTACGCAGTACACACGGACACTATATTGACAAATCCGTGACTATTTTACGTTTCGTGGCTACTTCAAGCATATTTTAGTGTTTAAATTACGAGGTCTCCAGCGACTGAATGCTAGCCTGTCGCCTAAAATATATCCCAACCTATTTCCTCCGCTGTCTCTTACGATATCCATGGAAGAAATAGAGAGTTTTATACTAAACCCGATACCACACGATATGTGATTTTTCTCCACATGAAAACTTTTTGGAAAAACTTTCATGTCATCTATCTTTTATTATATGGTTGCTAGGAAATGCTTTTCTTAAACCAACTCCGAGTCAAATCAAAACAGTAGAGTCTGTAACGAGCTCTACATATTATAATCTTTCTACTGTCTTTTAAAAAGTTAAAATGTTTGCTAAATGGAACAGGCCGCAAGAACTTTGGCATGCCCAATTTTTATTTGTAACATTTAGTATAATCTCAAGTATGATTAAAAATGCTCGGACGATCATTGCATTACGACAAAATGATGCAATAGGCATGTGAAACATTTCACTCCATCGACATACCTAAGATGCTTAGTAATCTTTCCAAGCTGATTAAACTGAAATTTTGATTATTTTCGTATAATGACGTAACTGTCACGCCTCTCTGGTCACACCTTTTGATTATGGCCCACAGTTACAGTAAACACTAGCAGTCATTGTCCAAGGCCACTGCGATAATGAGACTTATCAATGCCCACAGTAAGGTGATAATGTTGTTCCGATAAATGTCGATAAAATGTATAAAAAACAAAACAACATCGCCTTAAAATAACCGTGAGAGGGGCATAAATGGGTAAGGCTCAAAAAAATTGTACATAGTTAAGGGCTTTAATAAAAACAAAAGTTAATTGATTCTTTTGTGTTACGACAATTACCCATACATTTTGTATAGGTAATTTTCGTTACACACGTGACGCGATCGTGATTTTGTTTTTATTAACCCTTAATTTATGTACAATTTTTTTGAGCCTTACCCAAATAAGTTCATCGGTGAATAACGCAAGTGAAGTATGTAACAAAATGTAATAAAATACAAGAACCCAAATGAGCAGCATAAACATGACTCACCTAATACAAAATTCTGTAAAGTGGATGCAGAAATAAACTAACTTTTAATTTCGAATGATGTAAAAACTTTTTAGTCATAATTATTACCTGACACAATTGATAATTTCAATAATTATTAGAGATCGAAAGCTTTATAGAAATTTCGGTCCAGTACAGTCTCGGAGGATAAATGACATGGAATTATTAAATGGATTAATTTACAATGATTGTTTTCATAAAAATGTATTGAAATGGTCAGTTAAGACTGCTTAATACGTTACTAACTTTTATTTCGATGACATAATAAATCGAATAGGTAATAAAATTTCTTCTACATAGAAGACCATCATTACAAATGAAGCATTATTTTACTGTAGTCAATTATTTGTAGTTACACAAGTCGTTATTAACTGTAATTATCTATTCCAGCTATAATAGGACGTACGACCAATGCTGCACCGAAATTGCTGTAAAATTCACGATATGATAAGTGAAAACATTATGACATACAATCAGCATCAGTTGTGTCCGATCGAAGCGTACCATCTCCACTCACCTCGTCCTCAATAACGACTGTACCCTCCCAAGTATCGCTGGATCGAATCGACCTTGACTTTGTCTCGAGATAAACTCAAAAATCAAACGAAAAGTCACGCACATCATACCCACTTTTCATGGTCTTTGACGCGAGCCAAATCTAATATAGCAAGCTATTGTGTCCGTTTCGGGATTATTGTGTCAGGCCAACATCTAGATAACGAATGATAACTTTATTAAAGTCTGCAAACTTTAACGCTCGCTTTTTGCGATGATTTGCCTAAGTGCTTAATTGCTTCTTTTATTTTTTGATCGCGAGATTTGTAAGTTAATTGGCCCTGGTGTTCCAGATTTCGTGATGTGATTAAACGTAGGAGAAAATTTTGCTTTGCTATATTTTCATTGTAAAGACAGCTGAAGTGTATGTTTGTTTCTAATATGAATTGGCCTTAGTTAAAAGTACTTTCATGTTAAGTATATCACGTTAGGAGTCCCAATTCTATAGACAGACAATATAATCTCTACATTAACAGCATATACCTAGGTACATCCCTTTTTTCAGTGCTGCGTAAATTAAAATTGTACTATAGTGGTTTCGTTACTTATGGCATTGATTATTGGAACTACACAAAACGCTTTTAATTCTCATCCAATTACCTACAATGATTTACTGTTTCATTTCCTCATTATGCATAAAAACGCAAGTGAAAGCATTAAAAATGTGCGTGGATTTCTAATGAATGTATGCAAAACAGTAATTATTATCACCATAAATTAGAACCAGAAATAACAAGGTGTCGACTGGCCAATGTTTCCTTGAGCAACTATGTAGATTGAAGCACGGAACTCGGGGTTCGTTTACCTAAAAATCGGTGATCATTCATCCATGTAAATTGTATGCGTACGCCCATCGCCCGTATATTTCCTTGTGAGTCGACGCATACCAATATGTCATCATCGGTTAGTTAAACGATCGAAAGTAGTAACACATAGTTGACGCATTTTCTGCGAGCTTCTGTGAATTTTTAACGTTTTGTTTTCAACGCTTAATGGCCTGGCCATTAATAACAACCAGACTGGAGATTTTTTAATTCATGTTGTAGACTGTTTAATTTCTAAAACTGTAGGTATTTTGTTAGAAATCGATTAGAAATAAATCAATGAATAGTTAGCAGTTGAGAATGTGTTTAGAATTTATGTATTGAACCATTCAATGCAAATTGGATTTGGACACGACTTTATCTAAGTATGGTTGGTAAAATACACGAACAATGACCCTTTCTTTTTTAATTAGGTATTAAGCAAGTACGAGTCCCTAAACTACGGTCGACTGCATTAGTTTCATTTATTTTAAACGCATATACGACGCGCTACCTATGTAGTTTTTTTTGCTGAATAAGAAGTTACTTACTTACACCAAAAATATTTTTAATTCAACGTCGTTAAGTGTCGTTAATTTATAAAGGATGCGTTTTGTTTACATTTCCGGATTGCTTTAATTGATTTTTATGTAGAGCCATATTACTGGTTTTGAATACATTAGGTATACGATTAACAGGCAATTATTACCTGTTATAGTCGATTCATATTATTATTAGAGTTTTTTCTTCTAAGTAATATCCCTAACCTACCTAATTTTGATGCTCATCCTTTACGCCACAACAGATAAAAAAATGTAGGTTGTCGAGATGTATTTTAATTACCATGTCAGCCAGGTTCTTTTAAAAAGTCCACCATACAATGTAGTAAAATATAGGTTTAGGAAGGTATGCCTTAGGCGACAGATTAATGTCCTGTCACTATTGTACCTATTAACTTAGAACTTAATAATTTTAAACAAAAAAAAAACCGACTTCAAATTTGGGCTATACTGAAAGCATTTGTCTAATGAGGGTGACCTTCCATCACCAGCAGACCTGACTAATTACTGCAATTATAATTTCCAGTCTGTAGGTGCATTCAGTATTGAAAGAATTATCCTTTAACTCCTAAGCATTAAAGAGTTGACCTTCCATCATCAGCTCAGTCTTTTTTTTTACTGCCAAACGTAAATACTGGTGTAGCTTTGAAAAATGTACTAAAAACATTACCTGTGCCTATAAAATTTGAGGGTTGCCCTCGATTTCCCTCATAGCCCATCATCAGGTCAAGATATGCTGACAATGGGACCACCTGGAAACTATATCCTTTCAAACAAAAAAAAATCCAAATCGGTCCAGGCGTCTTCGAGTAATCAGCGAACATACATAAAAAAATATATATGTAAAAAAAAAGGATCCCGACGAATTGATAACCTCCTCCTTTTTTGAAGTGGGTTAAAAACATGCTATTCTAGCATATTGGATTTGGACAGAGACTGCGGAACGTGAAATACTCATGGTGTTCACTACGTAACGTTTCGTATTATCTGCCTACCCCATTTGGGAATACAGGCGTCATGTATGTACGTATTTAATTTAATGAGTTTTTGTTTTTTTACAGCTACGCTCCTGGGGTCAGAATGCGTGGTATCGGAGCAGTGCACCCTCAAGGTGGCCTACAGCGCGTGCTTAGAAGGCGTCTGCCGCTGCACGGATGGCCATCTGCAGTTCAGGAAACACACCTGCCTCTCCCGTAAGTTCTTTAGCTTTGGTTAGAAAACACTTGCGACTCTAATAACGTAGCTAAGTCTATGTACTTAATAAATGTGTGTTTAGTCCTCCCATTTAACGCCGAAATGACACGGACACATTCACACCACACAATCTCTACTAACACCCCAAAAGTTTGGATTTGTGTGATATTTGAAATGTTTTATGGGTCTCCGTAAAGCAGAACTTGATTTAATAAAGTAGCTATTCTCTTAACATACTCGTACATTCTTTAACTTCATGCCTGTATTCCCAAATGGGGTAAGCAGAGGGATCCCCTTGGAATGCATAATTTTATTTGGGCTATTATTGTTTCGCATAATAGATTTGGCATAATTAATTTTGGCATAACAGTACTTTCGCATAATAATACTTTGGCCTAATAGTTTTTTGGCATACTACGCTAATAGCATAATTTCATTTGGACTAATTTGTATTGGCCGAATACACATTACGCATACTATTGTTTGGGCTAATAATTATTTGGTATAAATGTCTTTTATGCATAATTTAAAAACTCAGTTTCGTTGTTACCTTGTATTTACTATTATTAGGTTAGGTTAGGTTAGTATGAAATCCAGGCGCGATGCGCCTAAACATCGCGGAATAGTTCGCGGACCATCATCGACATCGATTTAGTTCCTAAATAATACATAAGTATGCATACCATTGGTATGAATACCAATAATTACTACGAGCCATTGGCACAAAACTACTATTTTTTGGCATAATACTGTTATGCATATTGATATGATGCCATTTGATTATTATGCCTATTTATGCTTATGCTTATAGACATTAGTCTTGATGACAATTATGCTTCCTGTATTTATGCTTTTTAATGTTATGCGTTAAAAAATATGCGTAATGATGATTATGCGTAAAACAATTTCGGCGAAAAGTGTTATGCGAAACAATATTAGTCTAAAAAACTTTATGCATTCCAATAGAGAACCTAAGCAGATCGCACGAATCGCCTAATAGACGGAACGATACCTAGATAATTCATGTTTCATAGTTATTTTTAGTAAAATTTAGGTTTGAAGTGAGGTACAACAGTGACGTCATGTTTCTAGCCTGTCATCTAAAGCTTACCTTCACTTAGTCACCTCTTACGACGAGTGAAATGGAGAGATGTAAATCTAAACGCGACACCACGCGAGGAATACGTTCTCATAAGTTATGTGCTGTCTCTTCTTGTCAAACGATACAAGAAAACAAGTGTGAGAAAGTGAAAACAATCGGGTTCACTGGCGTAGCCAGGATTTAGTTTCGGGGGGGGGTTTGACCAAAAAAAATCGGCTAAGTGCGAGTCGGATACAAAAAAAATCACGATGGTTGTTTGGGAGCCTGAACTTTTCGAGGGGGTTTGAACCCCCAAAACCCCCCCCCTGGCTACGCCCATGATCGGGTTACTTTTCATAGAACATTACGCAGTTCACCCTAGGAGGGACCCCCGTTTCTAAAAAGATTTTAGGCTTCTATTACTAGTGGATTCTCATTCATTTCTACCACAAAACATGAGACAAAACACTAATAAAATTAGACTACCTAGTATCTTTTGAGAACAGGGCCCACGAAGTCTTCTTTAGAAAAACGTAGCCTTTTCCCGTATATTTACTACCCGTCAAGATAGGCGCTGCGCGTTCGTCTTTCGTCCGTAAGTGTTTCTTATCCTGTTCCAAGACAACGCTGTGGTACAATTTGCAAGACATTCCTGCGGTGTGCGCATGGTAATTAACAACTTTATCGCCAACGCTTCTGAAAGGCGATAAAATTAGAGACCATTATTTTATTACTTATTTATTTACGTATGTACAGTATACGAGTACTTACTATCGTAGAGCCACATGATGATGATAGTTTCGTATATATTTTTTACAGATGTAACGCAAAACGTTTGTGTTTTGTTCAGGCATAAGTGCCATTTAGTGTCGGAAGAAGCGACTAAGGAAATAGGTTTAGATATGTTTTAGGCGACAGCTTAGCAACCTGTCACTATTGAATTTCTTTTATCTATATTTAAACCTAAGATTATGTTAAATTTGGCAATAAAACGTGAAACAGCCATGGTTTTATGCATGTAGCGTTTCTTTTTTTGGAACAAACAGTTACATTTACATATAGGACAAAATGCATCTTGTGTTCTAAAAAAACCAACAGTTTCCTAAATCGAAAAATGCATAAATGGAATATGCTGGCTTTGTACAAAAACTTTCGTTTCGTGTGCTCTACATAACAAGCTTGATGTATGTGTGAGCATAAGTGCAACAATACAACATTTCCAAGCAGGTTACATGGCGAAAAAAGTGGGCCCTATTACAAACTCAAGATAACCTCACTCGCTTACTCGCCTCGGACCGTAACAATAGCATTACCCCAACGATTTGTCCTCTGCCACACACACTTTCCGTTTCATCGGCGCGGGCTAGCCGACCCGATGCCGAATCGGCCAAGTCACGGAAAATTACTGGACTGCAACGAACGGCGATAAGTCGCCGTGTAATTCTATAAATCGGGATGTGTCGGTGTCGCTATGGGGAACGGCACGAGGGAGCTTTTGATGTCTCTTTGTAACCATTAGGAGGTAATTGGGATCGCAGAAGTCGCAGGAGTTGGAAGTGCGCGTGAATTGCCGGCATTTTTGTATTGCCTACTGTTACAATATGTTCAATTGTAGTGTGCGAAACCAGGTGAAACAACGGAATGTTGAAATAACGTGGAACGTTTAATTTTATATTGAGACTAATTAAGCGAAATATTGATAATTTACATTTAATACTCCACTTGTTTGTAGTATCATTAGTGTTCCTATACATATATTTTACTCAGATCATTTGAATGAATTATTTTTAAGAACAGTATTTTAAGAATGGTCGTTAATCAGATGCTAACGTGTCCAATTCATATCCAAAATTTAGGATTATTATTATGTTAAAAGAAAGTTAATTTTTATGCTCAAACCGCCATATTTCCCAATAAAGTGAGTGGAAGTGCTCTTAATAGAGCATCATTTCCGCGTGCGGAGACCTGTGAGAAAACGAGGTAATTGTTCATTCGCCTCACCGGCGACTTCATGTGAACCTCTCTTATTACCGCCAATAACGCCACTATTATGATCTTATTGTGTGAATTATACCACTTATAGCATAGCTGCGTCTAAAATGCTTTAAATAACTATGTTTACTAACTTGCGGGTAATAGCGCTATCGAATGCTAAGCTGACGCAGTCAGTCATCGCACATTTAAATGTTGCATCAGAGCATTGTTTTTCTGATTAATCAATGACTTTATCGCTGTTGTTTTTTAATTAATTTGATCTTCAACTCTCGTCATTATGCAAAGAGAGTGCATATAAATAGAGCACAATAATAAATAAAGAATTTATACCACCAGTCGAGAACTTGATAACTCGAACAATACGTTCTGATTGTCCATTTGAAACGGCATAAGTAGGTGAGCCTCGTACAAAGGAACACCCAGCGATTATCTAGTCAGAGTTTTGATATTTGAATAAGCTCCGTCGATGGCTCCTCCGCTGATGACTATCTAGGTCGTGCACACGACCGTCAGCAGGTCGCGGTCGTAAAAAACAGTACCAAGTACAGCGGTGCGTGCCATACTGCTCCTGATTACCATATAATGGACGATCATATTACCATTTGGGAGTTTACGTTCACTACACTTAATCAAATTGGCGTTGTTATACGATTAGAATATTTGCATTGTAAATCGTCAGGCGTTCTGAACACTACCGGTTGTAAACAATCATCGTAACGAAGCAATATGGGTCCAGCGTAGTAAAAATAAAGAAAAATCTTCTAATATTTTTTAGGGACATGGTTAATTGAGGTTATTTTTTACGTTATGAACTCTAATTAGCTATTCTAGCTAAAATAGGACAACATGTAGGTAATTTAAACTCAACACTGCTGCACCGAAATTGCTATAAACTGTTTACTACTTATTACAATAATTGATTATAAGTAAGAAGTCCGTTTATTCGCAATATCCCTTTGCGATCTTAAGAAATAATACAAATAGAACTTACGAGTTAAATTATTATGAGTTGTTTAATGTTCACTAAAGCAATAGATAAAGATAATACAGAGCATAACTGCTGTTTACAACTGTACATTAACTATTAGAACGTTAGCAGACCGTCGCGTACCTAGGGTCAGCATCGGGAAAATTGCCGTCTACAACCAATTATTATGCTAACACGTTCCTTATATTCATTGTAAGTGAAGACAGGAATGTCTTAGTACGTTAAGTTTATGCTCTTGGACCTTAGAAAACAAACTTCATAAATGCTTTTGTATCATTCCAGCCGCACCGCCCGGTCATGTCTGCTACAGCAACGAACACTGTCGATTATGGGACAGAGAAAGTCACTGTGAATTCGTTATACCAAATCTTTTCGGAAGATGCTCTTGCAACGCATTTTACCGATTAACCGGCGATAAATGTGTTGCACAAAAACCACCGACCTATGTCACGGAAGCAGTTGTGGCCGAACAAGAACCACTAATAGTCGACGCTAATGGAACCATACTCGACAACACTTTCCATAACAAATCTCCCACTTCACCGGTGATGATGAGTTCTAGTATTGGAGATACCTTTGGAGAGCCTAATACTATCTCTGATCCGGTAGACGATGTCAAACCCAGCAATTTACCGATGTTCACCAACAAAAATGAAATACTTAGTACTCAAGAAGACAGTCCTTTAATGCAAGCTGTTATGAAGGTGCCCGAACCATCCAAAAAGTTACCAGTTTCAAATCGCAAAGAAGGTGACCCGAATGATACCATTGGAGTAGGTGAATTAACGGCCAACCTTCATGCAAATGATCAACCCATCTACAGAGTTGTAACACAGCCGTCGGTCGAAAAGAAAAGTAACAAAAAGAGTGGAACTTCAAAGGACCAGCAAAAACCGTACAAAACGGGACATCAAAAGAAATCATCTCTAAAAGGTTAGTTGCCATTTAAAAATAAGTAACTACATGATTACGGCTATAAATGGCGAGTAACAAATACAGAAAGATACCTATCATATTGTTTGCGTTTTTTTTTAGATAAACATCGTATCCGAGCTGATTCCGTCGCTGATATAGGCCCAGCTTCCCTCGGAATGCCATGCCTAACAGACTCGCAGTGTCTTCAAGTAGACCCATACACCCGCTGCGTCAACAAGAGGTGCGATTGTGCGTATCGTACAAATTCGACCTCCGCTTGCTCAGCGAGAAACAGAGGATGCTTACCGGGAACTTTCCAGGTAAATTAGTAATTCCTTACTAAGTTATTTATCGGTTCTAATGTTTGATTATTGATACAAGTCACTTATTTCAGTGTCGTTCAACTGGCGCATGTATAAGTTGGTACTTTGTCTGCGACGGCCGAAAGGACTGCCCCGATGGTTCCGATGAAACGTGTCAAGGTACTGGTAAAGGTAACTATTGCACATTATCTTTTTGCACGTCTTGTCTCAACCCCCTTCTCTCATCCCTGGTGCTGGTCTTTGCATTTCGGGTAGTATTAAAACTAACTGTGGTTATATTCCAAGACAACGTCAGAAAGATACTTCAACTGTCTACTTGTAGAAAGATTGCAGCTTGTGATACAAATCCACGGAATGTGATACAATGAACGGAATTTAATGGTATGACAAATACGTTACAAGTAGGCGTCGACGCACCTACGTGGTCGCGTGCCTGAGTGCTTCGCCGTACGCGTCATTTAACGTTATTCAAACGACATCATACGTCGTTCCTCGTTATACTCCGATTTAAACCCACCCGTTCTTCTAAGAAACGGGTTGCAAACTAGTTGAAGGTAATTCGCGTCATAAAGTCATTGATAATGACCACTCAACGGCGATAGCATTTACCGTTCTTGGGTCTAATTACGATAATAGCTAAATCGCTCTATCAAAAGCTATCACTCTACCAACGCAAAAATTAGAGCAACTTTATGAAGGTTCAGAAGAGAAAAGGGGCAAACGGTAGTGAGCAGTATACATATAGCGTGGACTCGCCACCCACTTAATATTGGAAAGAACACACTGTTTACTGAACACCTTTTGTCACAGCCTCTTTCTTCAACACTATAGATAGTGTGTTGTTCCTACTAAGTAGATATTTTTCCACATTATTGAAGTCTCAACCACTTAAGCAGAAAACATTCTAGTGAAATGTTTGTATCCCATGATCATCACTAAGTACGTTTTCCAGGGCAATCACCTGCATTCATAAGCTGCCCCTTTATCTCTGTCACTTGAACTCGAACAATTATAAAGCGATTTACAAAGAACAATGGCGTTACCGGGAATTCATATACACCGACTGTCGCCATATCACAGACAGTAGGTACGGCAATAGAACTAGGCAATGTCGTGTAGGAACTACTTACCTCAAATCTTCTCAACAGGAATACGAAGCTACCAAAATTACTCTAGTATAATGGGTAATTTTAATTTTATGAAAAGATACAGGTACATTTCATTTTTTGCAATTTGCGATACGAACATTTTTCCAACTCAAAGTCAAGAGCAGAATCAAGTTTTTTTAAATTTCATTTTGTATAATCTGGAGCACCCAAGATTCAGTCAAAGGACGAACTAAATTTTTTAATTTATTTGACTACAAAGAAAAGTGTACAACTTAAAATAACCCATGTAAAGTTTTTGTAGATATTCGTATTCTATAAAGCAACACTCAGAGACAAAATTATCCGCCCAACCTATTTTGTCACTCACCTCTTAATTTAAAACCTAGAGTGGGATAATAATTTCGTCGCTGGGTGTAGGTACAAAAATAAATCCACAATGCATCGACGGTCCCCTATAAACCATCGAAACGCAAAGTTGCTGTTTTTTTTTATTAGTATAATCTACTTTTTTAACCTATATTTTATAGTAGCTACCGAAAAGAATGACTTTCGATGATTTACCTAGGGACCATCGACATAGAGGGACGCAGATATAAGTTTGATACTTCTACCACTCCTATTCACGCCGTTCAGCCTTCCAGTCGCAATGTAACATGATCTCCGTGTCTCAGATGGCACGGGCGAACGTTGCCCGATGCATGCGTTCCGGTGCGGCGGCGTGGGCTCGCGCTGCGTGTCGCGCGCCGCGAGATGCGACGGCACGCCGCAGTGCCCTGGAGGCGAGGACGAGAGGAACTGCCGGGCCACCAGGAGAAAGGGGTAAGGAAGCCATTACACATGGTCTCGATGTCTCAGATGGCACGGGCGAGCGTTGCCTGATGGATGCGTTCCGGTGCGGCGGCGTGGACTCGCGCTGCGTGTCGCGCGCCGCGAGATGCGACGGCACGCCGCAGTGCCCTGGCGGCGAGGATGAGAGGAACTGCCGGGCCACCAGGAGAAAGGGGTAAGGAAGCTATGACACATGGTCTCGGTGTCTCAGATGGCACGGGCGAGCGTTGCCCGATGCATGCGTTCCGGTGCGGCGGCGTGGGCTCGCGCTGCATGTCGCGCGCCGCGAGATGCGACGGCACGCCGCAGTGCCCTGGCGGCGAGGATGAGAGGAACTGCCGGGCCACCAGGAGAAAGGGGTAAGGAAGCCATTACACATGGTCTTGGTGTCTCAGACGGCACGGGCGAGCGTTGCCCGATGCATGCGTTTCGGTGCCGCGAGATGCGACGGCACGCCGCAGTGCCCTGAAGGCGAGGATGAGAGGAACTGTCGGGCCACCAGGAGAAAGGGGTAAGGAAGCCATTACACATGGTCTCGGTGTCTCAGATGGCACGGGCGAGCGTTGCCCGATGCATGCGTTTCGGTGCCGCGAGATATGACGGCACGCCACAGTGCCCTGGCGGCGAGGATGAGAGGAACTGCCGGGCCACTTGACCACAGGCCACGAAAAAAAAATCGGCCAAGTGCGAGTCGGACACTAAAAAAACACGATTGTCATAAGGGAGCCTGAACTTTTCGGGGGGGGAGGGTTGAACCCCCAAAATCCCCCCCCCTGGCTACGCCCATGATACGATTAGTTTATTTCGCGCGCGATGCAACTCGACCGTGTTGCCGTACCAAGTCAACCAGAGTAGATCATTTTGATAGGATTCCATCCATTTTCGCCTATTGAGCCATCGCATCGTAGCAAGTTACCAACACTTAGCGAAGTCTTTTTGGAATTCCAGGTGTCCCCGGCACACTTTCCGCTGTGGTTCGGGAGAGTGCCTGCCGGAATACGAGTTCTGCAACGCAATCGTGTCTTGCAAGGATGCTTCCGACGAGCCTCCGCATCTCTGCAACGAACAGTCGAGGTAAGACAACAACTTTTTGATAGAAGCTAAGCAAGGTGTAAAGGTGTAAAACTATCGACTTATGATGTGAAATATGCCCGCTCTTAATATATCGCCCGTAATGACAAACCAAATACATAACGTATGGTAGGGTGTCGAAGTTGCAGAAAATGTCACAAAAAAAGTCGTGCCAAAAATTTTGGAATATGCTCAGATAATGAATGAGACTAACTCGTACTGTGCCGTGTTAGACTTAAAGAGGAAGCCTCATTCGTAGATTTAGCACATCAACACGCACGCGGGACAGACTACCCGTCACTTTCTGACGTCTCTAGTTAGACAGTGACAGGTATAATCTATCTGGCCCGTACATCTATTCGCGTCTAAGCTGGCTGGATGTGAAGTCTCTATTTAGACACTGACCGGTGTATTCTATCTCGCGGGCACCTCTAATCGCGTATAAGCGGGCTGGATGTGGCAACCAAGAGTTGCCAGTCACCACTTGTAACTACAACCACACGTGTGACCCACAACGATGTGACCCGTGACCCCATGTTTGCGCAGATGGCGGGCCGCGGACTTCTGCCCGCTGCGATGCGGCAACGGCCGCTGCAGGAGCACCGCCGTCGCCTGCTCCGGGAGGGACGGCTGTGGGGACAACAGTGACGAGATAGCTTGCAGCGTGTGTAGTAAGTTGCTCTCAATGTTTTTACTCTTTCTTGCAAAAAAACGGGTGTTAGGACTGACTTGAACTGGTGTGATTTTGTCTCATTGTGGCTTTGTAGTCCTAAAGGAACAGAGTTGATGCGGTTCGGCAACAAACCATTCGAGTGTGTTAAACTTACATCTAAGTAGAGAAGCGGAAATTATCTTCCTTTTGTGCTATTAATGCGTAAATCCTCACCCCTTGATTCATTTGAGTATTAGGCACTTCACCTCCATCAATCATAATTCCATCCTATTTCCTGCGAGTAATTTGATTAATGATTAAACAATAGACAATCATGGCAATTTCAAGGCCTATTTCACTTCTACAGACAGTTCAATATCCATGAAAATTGACCTTACCACTGAAGTATGAAAAGGCTGGGCCACCTGATCAAATATTTTTTACGCAAACGTCGCTCGAAACATACATAGCTGATTTGCCACGATCTGTGATGCCGTTACTTATACAATACCGACAAACGAAGCCATATACGACCTGACTAATAATGCAAAGGTTAAAGGAATACTGCTTCATCAAGGCTGATAAATTAGGTATAATAGATATCTAAGTATTGGGCTTTTTCCTAAAGTGTTCCCTTTTGGGAATACAGGCGTGAGAATATGTATGCATGTATGTATTCCCTTGCTCGGTACGGTTAGTACGACAACTCGGCGAGTGGACTCTCCCGCGCGAAATACTTGTCTTTTATTTAATGGCGTCTCTAAATAGGACATAACTCTCGCCTTGCCATGCTAAGCCGGCAGGTGATAAATATAACCATTCGCTTGTAACTGAATATCGGGAATTCACCGTTTCTAGGAATCAGCAGGGTTGTAACTTGACTATGACTATGACTTTGATAGTAAGAGTCAAATCTTGGAAGCTAAACTTTACCTAATTCCCTATTTCTGATTGCGTGGAAATTTCCTATGTACCTATGTAACTTTGTCATTGTTATTGTTGTTGTTATTGTATTTTGACAATACACGAAACTGATCTGGTTGATAGAGCTGTAAAGTGGCCATTAGCAGCTTTTAATGAAAGTGTACATCGAGTTTGGGCTTGTTTTAAATATGTCTTGACGACTACTTTGATCCTAGATGGTAACCGTAGACGAGGGCATAGCTTATTTTATGACTTCGTTTTTAACAAACATATATTTTCTTTTCCAGGTTGTCCAGCACCACAGAAAACTCCTTGAAAATAGCCTGCAATAAATGAACTCTACATGTTTCAAGTAACACTCTAGCGAGACAGTCCGATCTCAACTATCGTGCATTTATTACTTGTCAAATAGCATAGAGATATGTTGTTTCGTAGCTAACCTCACATTTTTACGTGTATAAAGTATTTTAAATAGCAGGGCCATTGTCTAACGCGCTCGGAATCGGCATAGCCTTGACGGTGGAAACTGATCGTGATCCCGAGCGTCTCGGGAAAATGCTTTCGTGTAACAAACCTCAATGTCATTTTGCTTACGTAAAACGAATTTTTGGTAAATTATTCGTTCGAGTGGCTTCAAACGTGCCTGGGCATGGGATTCGACTGTCATGACGACACGATAGCATTTGTTTCTGTCTCAAAGCGAGATCGGTTCCAACCTGTCAAATTTGAAATTGTGATTCCGAGCTCAGTAAACAATAGCCCTGTAGATAACTAATAATGCCAACTATGGCGGTAAATATAATTTCTGTGCATCTAAATAAAAATTGTTGTGTTTCTAAATAAGGAATATGCAGGTATGCCGATTTTTGACTAATTTTGACACAATTATTTGTATGATGTAGCCAAAATTATGCATAAATTATCAATTGAACCAGCACATCAGAGTAGGCCAGGTAGAACTCGCAAAGCACTTTAATTAAAATAGCTTCGTTAATTAAGAGGTATACACAAAGCGAATTCGAATGCTATTTCGATTGTATTCTGACACGACTAGAGAATACTTTATTTTAAGTATAGGCAGTGGCACGATAATAATAGAAATATGTTAAGGTAAGCAATGGTAAAAACGAAATATCGCTAAGTACGAGACGTGATAATGGCTACGACACAGAATAGTAATAACAAGTCACCCAGACTCTTAGTTGGGGAGCGGTGGGATGATGATAATCAGGGTTCGATAAATTATGACATTGACATTTGATTAAAAATATTACTGCACCTCCATTTGAAATAATAATAAATAAACCATTTCATCATTACTCTCCCCATTTATGGTAGGTTTATACTGAGTGTACAGTGCTTGGCATTGAACTTGGCCAAAATTTGCAAACGCGTATCACGGTGCGGGAGGCAAACGTCAAACAACGAACCAATCACGCGGTAAACGCGACCAATCATCATCCCGCGAAACAATGAAACGACTTCTGTAGGTTTAGCACAGCAACACGCGCGAGTCCTCTCGCACGCGGAATAGACAGAGTACTTGTCACTTTCTGACGTCTCTAGTTAGACAGAGGCAGGTAGTCTATCTCGCGTGCAACTCTACTCGCGCCCTGTCGTGCTAAGCCTACTGCGCACCCGTCAATTTTGGCCAAATTGAATACCGAGCACTGTACGTTGTATAATACCTATCATAGCCTAGTAGACCCATTAAACTTAGCATATTTCAGTTTTATCATTACTTACCTTCCGTTTAATGCTAACTAGTTCATACACAATAAGACTGAGGAGTAATACTCTGGCTCTAAGTAGCATTGTTAGAATAAATATTAATATTACCACTGCACTGTAAATATTTCACTCTTGGGTCTATATTTATCAACTTGTGTGACAATAGCAGTATTTTACAGAGTGTTTTTGTTTTGGGTCCGTTAACGATTAATACTAAGTTAATACTACGAGTGCGTTCACCATTTAGTCTCGGAAAAAGTCACTCTTTATTCGCGGGAAAATTAATTTTTCATGAGAGAAGCGCGTACTCGTAAGTGACTTATTCTAACACTAAATTAAATTATGTTCTAGTTTGGTTAAAATGATCCTTCCTTAGTTGTATAATTTTCCAGACGACGTTGATAAATTTAGACCTCATATCGCACAGTCTAGATTTCGATGATGTAGTTAGAAGTTTTATTAGAACAGTATTCTATAAACTTGTATTATTTTCTGTACAATATCGCTACACATTGCAAAAAAACAATTATTATATTCCTTTGTAACAGTTCATACAAAACAAGATTTAGCTTAAATCTTAAAAAAAAATTACCAATAGATATTTTGGCTCCAATTTTTGAACAAGAAAAGTTTTTTGATGGAATTTGTAAAATAGCTTCTCTTAAAATTAGTATAGACTTACAAAACAAAGAGATGTAAGTGGATCGAATTAGTCAATCTTAACAAATTGGGTTGAATGTATTGTTTTACTGTCTTCTGTTAATGTAACTCATTGATATTTATGTTTCACAGTAAAGTAATCTAAGTAACTGGTTGTACTGTAATATAGTGTGTCTATGTGTGTGAATGTGATATTTATTAAAGTATGATAAATTATACTTGCATTTACTTATTTAAACATTGATACGAATATTTTCTTGTTAAGAATCAGTTAAAAACAAAAAATATAATTATAATTCCCGTCCAAGAATAATCATCCTTGTATTAGATTCTGCAGAAGTTTAAGTATAAGTAAAATTAAATAACAATGATGCAAATAATCGATCCCTAAAACATCAGGTCCCGGTTTTTTAGCATCCTGTAATTGATTTTACATGTTCAATACCAAACTAATGACGCCAACCACTGGGAGCATCAAAGAAACAAACAAACAATCAAACATTGCAAACTCAATAAATCCTAGTACTTTATACAATTTAGTTCTTTGAAAATATTTCCTTTAAAAAAACATTTTCCCTTTTAAAGCATAGCTTAACATGATTGCCAACGCCATCTATGGTAAAACAACAGAACTGTACTTTTTCTACATATCGATAGACCAATGTCGGTTTCATGTTTCATATCGCATTGTAAATTCATTGTTAGTTCACACATTGGCCAATAGATGGCTCTAATAGTTAGATCAAGAAATTGGCAAGAACAATACGACACAAAAATCACTAATCGTAAAATAATTACTCCGCTCAAATAATACTTCTATTAATGGCAGGCATTTAAAAAACACACTCAAAATCTTGACAGTGCCATTAAATTCTGCCATCCTTGGATCACTCGTCCAAACCTAGTTCAAAAGTGATAACAGGAAAGCTTAAATTGTACAGTAAAGAGTAAATTGTATAGTGATTGGAAGTATTTAACATTAAACTACCGTGAGACTTACTCATGTTGAAAATTTAACGGATAGCTCACGTTCATTAAATCGAGTTTAGCTCGACATGTTTCGGACTAATTCGTAGCCCTTCATCTAGGACCCGCGGCGGCTGTTGCAGCCAAGCACGAACTGCGCGCCTCCGCTCTCTTCGTGCGACTGCTCGTGCTCGTGTCCTAGATGAAGGGTTACGAATTAGTCCGAAACATGTCGAGCTAAACTCGATTTAATGAACGTGAGTTATCCGTTAAATTTTCAACGTGATTGGAAGTATTAAAATACATATCAAAAATACCTTCTTCAAATAATAAAACAGTAAACTCCCTCATCTTTATAATATGACTCAATCAACACATGAAACAAAAAACTGTGAACCAACACATGACGAATCGTGTTACCAAGAATAACCAACTTATCTATTATTCTAAGCAACTTAAAAAGGAGGAAACTCTCGTCGTTTCTACTTACTGATCAGATTGGTAAAACCTTAATAAAATCACAGCTAGGACGCACTTTGACGAAAAAATCTGCGCCGAAATCGGTTAAGCTTTCGAAAGACATGGACGTACCTAACACTCGTAACAACCCTCTTTTTGCGTCGGGAGTTAGAAATAAGTTAATAGTCTAGGGGTCGATTTACCAATAAGAAAGAAATTAACATACTTACAAACAATTACATGGCATTCCAAAATAGGGTAGGCAGAAGACACGAAGCGTTACATAGACAAATTTAATTTTAGGTCTAATAAACAGATGACCCTCTGAACATTAAACTACCGTGAGACTAACTCATGTTGAAAATTTTACGGGTAACTCACGTTTATTAAGTTTAGTTCGACATGTTTCAGTCGCGCGAAGAGTCGCGTGTTTGGCAGCAGCAGCCGCCGCGGCTCCTAGATGAAGGGCTACGAATTAGCCCGAAACATGTCGAGCTAAACTCGATTTAATAAACGTGAGTTATCCGTAAATTTTTCAACATTAGATGACCCTCTATACATACATAATTATAATACCTCGGCATAATAGAGCGTAACGCATACCTAAACCTATTCTATCCTAATCGCCTCTTACGACATCCACTAAAGAAATGAAGACGTGTTATTCTAACCCGACACCACACAGATAAATTAAAATAAATAAAATAATATAATAAAATTTGCATTGATAAGTACGGATAACTCCACTTGCGCGTTTGGCAGCAGCCGTCGCTGTTCCTAGATAAAGGGCTACGTATTAGCCCGAAACGTGTTTGATAAAATTAAATTTTGGATTAAGTTACTCTTTACTCGCAAGTCAATCAATTTGTCATTAAATAGCGTGTAGATATATTCCAAGGGAACTTAACTAAACTTGTAAGTGTTATTAAAATCTGGGTAAAAAATTTAAATCATTAAAGCTATTGTAAACCCTAGTACCTATTTATGGTGTCAATTAACCTTTTGACCGCCAAAGACGCCATATCACGTCATCGCAAGTCAGTGCCCGTGACGCCACGACGTTAAATGGTGCGTCGAAGTTATTGCGAAAGAACTGAAATATAAAACGCTGCAACATTTTTACTAGGTTTACTTTATTTATAGGTAGTGTAAGTTATTTTATACCTAATTTAAATAAAATAATACAGCACCATTCGAAAAAAAACAAGCATTATCTAAGAGCCGACTCACGTCTTTGGCGTTATGAGCACAGCGTTTCACTTCGCGCCTTGGCGGTCAAAAGGTTACCTTTTAGAACTGAAGTTATCATAGGGTCATTTAACAGAGTGTATTCTTTAACAGAATTTCAAACTTTCATTCAATAAGGTTTGCAAACTCAATAAGGAGAATTAATGACTTTTTTTGTTTTTTTCAAATATTATAAACTGACTTTTTGTAATGGGCCATTTAACCCCTTTCTGCTTACTCGTATTTATGTAAAACGTTGCATATTTTCGTCTGGTTGAGTTGCCCCTAATAGTAAATGGTCACGGTATAATAATAATTTGATGAACTATTAATTTACCTTGAGAGGTTCAGTCAGCAGGTACAAACTCATGTTCATCTTGTCAGGAAATCGTGACCAACTCAGAAGTAATGACGTACCCATTTAGTCATACTTATGCGTTGGCAATAATTATAAACTTACGTTATATTGCTTGTATTTAATTTACTCTGTCATTATCGTGAATCTTTTTTAACACAGTAATAAGTAATATAGTAGGTTATTAATGGTATGGCATGATCTGGTGTGAGATGGTCTTTGTAGGCACGTTTCCAAAAGCTGGGTAGCTAAACTATTTTTTTTTAACTGCCCATTGCACTGTATAAGGATTATCAACTAAGTATGAATTTTAAGTAAAAAAAACCTATTGGCTTGAAAATACATAGCACTTGTCGCAAATATTCCAATCCCAATTATTCCTAATTCAAGTTCGTGGCATTTGCAGTTACTGAGTTCAGAGGTCACGGACAGACGGACTGAGTCACAAGGGCTCCTTTTATTGTATGGTTTAGAACCCTAAAAATAGTAAGTCAACCTAACCACAATAACATAATGTGAGTACCTAGTATTAAATCCGTACTAATATATAAATGTGAAAGTGTTTGTTTGTTTGTTTGTCCGTCATTCACGGCTAAACGGAGCGATGGATTGACGTGATTTTTTAGGTAGAGATAGTTTAGGGCACGGAGAGTGACATAGGCTACTTTTTATCCCGGAAAAAATTGAAGTTCCCGAGGGAAAACAAAAATATAGTTTGCTTGATAGATCAATATCGATCGATGATAGATCGATATCAATCGATAACCGATCGATAGATGATAGATCGATGGCGCCGTGTGTCGTTTGAAACGAGAAGTTTTCTTATAGTTGTGCTTTATACCGCAATATAACCGAGTTCCACGCGGGCGGAGCCGCGGGCAGAAAGCTAGTGATAAATAAAGGAAAAAGGAAAACAACCTTTTGTCAACGACAACTTATGTAGGTAGGTACATTGTTTTTTTCATAGAACTTTGTTAATTATCTTTGCGTAACCTACTTATCTGTTTAATAGTTGCATGCAGTTCATACTATGATGCACATCCCACGTCGATAGATAAGTAGGTATCATTTAAAACGAACTGCATGTAACAATTTATAAACAGCATCCTGATAGTTAACTAGTTCAGCTGGTGTCCTCTGTGCTATCGTGTGACACAATGCACATGTACTCATATTTAAAATAGGACATCCGAACGATTCTGGCGAACTGGAAATGAAAAGCGAAGTTAGTGCGAAATTCTGTATTACAAAATTGTAGATAATACTGTATTGTTGTTTTTTTATAAGCCTGCATTAGTGTTCTTGGAGAGAGGTTTCCCTTGGAATTTTAACTTTACCTGGCGGTGCTAATATTTTGCGCAGTGCCACCAAAAGCGTCGCGGCTCCCAATGATGCCATGCCATTCTTCAGGGATCCACGAAGTAGTGTACGTATTCATTCATGTTTAGAGATGCATACGGTAGACATGGCCAGCCCAATCCAACTAACGTCAGGGGGTTTTCGTAAAGTACTTATGTGAGGCAAGTTTCGGCGAGCAGTGTGGCTATTGTTATTATGCGTTTTTTTTGGAAGTTGAATACGCGCATACAATCTCGCCTATTTTCCCAAATGAGATAGGCAGAGCACACAAAACACTACATAGACAAAACGATAACTATTTCACGTTTTGTGTCCACTTCTAGCATATATTTTTTTGGTTTTAAGGTGGCAGGTACAGTAGTGACAGGTTGGTAGCCTGTCGCCTAAAGCATAACTATTTCCTTAATCGCCTTTTACGACATCCACGGAAAAATGGAGAAGTGTAAACTCACGGATACATTAGGGGACATCGCTCGACATGTCGTGCGACACGTGTCGCGACACATTTGTCCCCTAATGTATCTTTGGCTTTAATCTATCCCGACACCTCACAGGAAGTTGAATAGGTACTGCCTGAAAAGAATATCTCATCTGGTAGCATGGCAAATTCTGCCGGCTTAGCACGATAGGACGCGAGTAGAGTTGCGCGTGGGATACCGGTCTCTATCTAAATAGAGACGTCAGAAAGTAACGGATAGTATACCCCCCGCGTGTCCCTGTGCTAAGCCTACTAGTTGAAAATGTTGACATTGAGACTATTGAGAGGTAACAGAGAAGTATATCGTTGTAGTGGTGGGCTATGTTATTGTAGTTTTTGATATGGATCTCCACAAAGTAACTTCTGATTCAATAAACAGTTTTTCGCTTAGTTACATCCGTTTCAACATTCTGCATCCTGTTTGTCTATATTTCGCGATACCCACGAGTCTCTAGGCCACTGGTAGGTACATCAGTTCCGCTACACGTATTTTCTGTTAAAAACAATCACACATTAGTTTCAGTGTCTAATTTGAGATTATAACCTTCAAAACTCTAATCTTATATGATATTGCGGTTGCTGTGCATTACGAAGAAGGCTATTATGACGTACCTACTCATCATTCAAGATCGAGTTGTATAGACTCGGCAATATCAATCATCGGTCACCTTGACTTTCGAGTATCGATTCGATATTGTATTGTAATTGATATATTCACTAATCATAGAAAACATCGTTACGAAAGACCTATGCGTATGCATTCGTGAGTATTGGAACTTTTTCACAGAAAACGTCTAAGGCTTCTCCTTGTCAGAGTTACGATATTAGTATAACCTTTTACTGTGAAAAGGTATCGTTTATTTGTTAAACCAAGTGGGCAAGGAATTCGATTGAATAGATATAATGTGGATTCAGTTGTACATTAGCCAATAAACCAACGTAATTATCGGCTCTTCTGCAATCAATGTATTTCAACACAAATGCGGCTACGTAAATAACCGTATCGTTCACAAACCCAAAGTTATGACGGTTAGAACATTTTCCAACACACAGCACCCACATGACACACAACCAACATTTATATAAAGGTAATGGCGATATAGTTATTTTTTTCATCTAGGAGTGACCTATTAGGCTTAGGTTTCACCATTTCATTATGGCATGCAAGTCTTATTGCTAATTTTGTAAAATTCCAAAGCCAAAGTTGTTCATCGTTGAAACATGTAGGCATTAGAAATCTTATTACCCGCCGATCACCAAAATCTTTTGTAGGTCTTGCTGGTCTTCTGAATTCCGAGATTCTAAATAAAAAGTACCTAGACCCCAGAGTGGCACAATTTAATCCCTGACATTGCATATGAAGACCTTAACATCCTTAACGGTGCTATAGTGGTGTTAACACTTCTACTCTAATTTGCAAGAAGTTGAACCAACTTGTTACGCAATCTGCTGTACACATCTACTAAAACGGTTGCGCGCCACAATGTCACTGAAAAGACGACACATGAACAATATGAACAATATGAACATGTTTTTATTGAGACAATTCAAGAATGCCGTCTAGTTTCTATTCACTCAACGCAACAGGCTCAGTTATCTACTTTTAAACGCCTTTATGGATTATATTTACTCCAACAGGGGTTCAATGTTTGGTTATTGTTATTATATGCTACTGCTCTGTGGAGAGTTTAGAATAACACCTCTCCAATTCTTCCGTGGATGTCGTAAAAGACGACTTAGGAAATAAATAGGCTATTTTGGGCGACAGCTTGGAAACCTGTCACTATACTATTTTTCAACTTAAAACCTTCAAATTATGCTTGAGGTGACTACGGGATGTGAAATAGTCATTACTATTGTTGTTTCTATGTAGCGTTTCGTATTACGCTCTATCTACCCCAATTGGGAATACAGGCGTGATAAGTAGGTATTATGTAAGTGTCCTACTGCTGAGTAAAAGCCTCCCTCCAACACTTACACTAGTCTCTATCCACTGAATATAATGAAAAGTCTTTCAGAATATCCTGTTCACCCGACCGTCGCCTTTTGGGTCTACCGTTGATTGGCTTGGCCTACAATTTCTTCGGTGTGAGGGAAACACTGTCAGTTTAGCCCAACTTCAGTTTTTAGGAAATCAGCATTAATTTTTACATAGGTGCTTCATTGGGTAAGATAATCATGAATCATGATTATATTGTCATCCCGAGTTGCGAGCTCTTGTAACTACATTCTTCACGTGATTACATAAAACCATTGAAGTGTAGGTACCTACTACATATTGGTATGCCGTAATAATTGAAACGTGCATTATGTAAATTATTGAAGCTTGACAATGCAACTAGATCTGTTTCGTCATGCTCTATTTTATTGTAAGGTACGTGTACAGACAATAGCAGAGAAAAGTAACCCCTAGTAACGAAATATTGTATGGGTGAGAGGTTACTTTTCTCTGCAGCTGGCTGTACCTACGTACATACTAGGTGGCAGGTAGAGGCGGTATTTTCTATTGTACCTGCAATAAAAAAAATACTTTACTTTACAAGGTACTCGCGAGAAACTCTTAGACATTTCAACAGCATATTTCTGATGTCGTTAGGATAATCACCACGCCCATGTTTCCAAATGGGGTAGGCAGAGCACATGATACGTGACAAAGACAAAACCAAGAAAAAAACTCTTTTATGTTTCGCAGCCACTTCTGGCATATTTTTATGTTTGAAAACATATGGAAGAGGTAGTGAAATAGTGACAGGTTCCTAGCCTGTCGCCTAAAGTATACCTTAACCTGTTTCGCCTAGGTCGCCTCTTATGACATCCATTGAAGAATTGAAGAAGTAAAGTGTTATTCTATCCCGACACCACAAAAGGAAATACTTCATCGATCAAGTATCGAAAAATCCCCAAGTAAGTGTCACAGTATGGGTGATGTCTCTTTGGCGCTCCCTGGCTGAAACGAGGCCTGTTTTAAATAATTATCACACGTCAATTAGCGCAACACAATTACTTTATTTCGACCAAGGAGGGGCTGCCCTGCCTTCATAATACCTCCCTTGAGTACGCCACGCAAAAACCCTTAATTACATTTTTTATCGATTCGGCTACATGACAAAAAACAATAAGTGACATCCTTGTATCCATACCCAATATCAAATCATTCCAGTTTTTTCGTCCAAATGCCTTATCATTTGTATCTATTTACAGCTTTTACAGGATATGATTCTGTTAAATTGTCATTTCATGAGAGCCCTGAGCGCTTTCTTTTCTCAAAAAAAAATCCCCATCTTTTCTTACAAATTTTGTCCATTCCGTAACCGACATACCTACCTACTACGAGGATGTTGTAGAAGGTATGAAAACAAAAATGTTGTAACGCAATGGTGAAAAAATGTTTATTTTTCCTAAGTATCGGCATCGATTGTACTCTTATTCTGAGTAGATAAACACATTTTTATTTCAAACTAAAAAAAAAAACGGAAATGCACAACTTTTTTTAAAGGGTCTCTGCATTATTGGAAAATTTATTTCTGTCTGAATCTTTGTTGGTATATTTATGAGATAAAGGATAATGTGTCTTTATAGTCGTGTGTTTAGAGGTAAATAAAAGTTAGACTTATTCACACTAAGTATGTATGTAAAATATAAGTTTACGACCGTGGTCACGAGTAAAATGAACAAAGTCTGTACGTCTAGTATGTTCATTTCGATGGTGCAGTCGTTAACGAATTCGTTTGCGAGTTGTCGCGGAATGTATGGAGACTTGTCGACCGTGACAGTTGTGCAAACGTTCCGCTGGCGGCGCTGTCTCGCTTTCCATACAATTTTGCGATAACTCGCAAACGAATTCGTTAACGACTGCACCATCGAAATGAACATACTAGACGTACTGATGACAGTCTGATTTCGTCCGCAGCTCGGATTTTTCAAAATACCCGCACTTGATTTTTATCAATTCAGTTTCGATAGGGTGATACCTAATTGGTGACAGTGGATAATAGCTGATAATTGGCATAAAACGCAGGTAGTTAGAAGAACCTGAGCTGCAGAACAAATGTATTGCCTTGCTTCTTTAGTCTACTCGTGCGTGACCACGGTCGCTGTAACGCGGCCGAAACGTCGAGGTAATTAAAATCAAATTAAATATGAGTTGAACGAAAGTTCAAAACAATATAAATAAATTGTGTGTTTATACGTTGGGTATTGAATTAGACACACAACAACGTAGGTACTGAAAACAATCGAAACAGCGGCGATGATGAGCATACTGTATAGTTGTTTTAATAAACATCTGGCTGCTGTCTTCTTCATAACATTAATTGTGTAGTCAGAAGTAAGATCTGCAAGGAGATACAATGTCCTGATTGAATATGGAAATGCATCTGACATTAAACAATATATCACGTAATAAGGCGGAACAGATTATTTTGTAATAAAGATTTTCTTGTAACTAATTACTTTAGAATCTGAAGTTTAGATGGATTAGGTATTTCATAGATTTCAAGAACCGCGCCCAAATGACAATTAATAGTGAAATCCATTGAATATGTATAATGGACGCTGGGTATAATAATGCCGTAAAGGTAGTACAGTAGATTTGCATGTAAATAATAAAAACTCAACCAAAACCATAATTAAATTATTTAATGCTTTAAGTTTAAATGCAAAAAAACGGCGAAATGCGAGTCGGACTACGAGAGAGACTAATATTTCATATGGTTTCAAAGATCTTCCGGAGAAAAAGGGGCTTGATTTGACAGACGGACAACAAAATAATTGTATAAGGGTTCCTTCTTAGGGTTCCGTACCCCAAGGATAAAAACGGGAGCCTATTAATGAGACTTCGCTATCCGTCCGTCCGACCGGCCGTCTGTCACCAGGCCGTATCTCACGAACCGTGTTAACTAAACGCTTGAAAATCTCACGGATTATGTATTTTATTGTTTCTATTACCACTATATTAACAAATACAAAAATATAACGGTAACAGGTAGACACTTGAAATATTCACAGAATTAAAATAAAATAAGTATTTGACAGAGACTCCCGTACAAAAAACTTTTTATTGCATTTTTGGAACGGAATCCCTCGAGCACGAGTCCGACTTGCACTTGGCCGGTTTTATTTTCCTGTAGTCAGTGTAGTCGTAGGAAACCCTAAAAAACACATCCGAATTGGTTCATCCGTTTAATTGCTATGGTCTACGGTGCTACATCGAGGTCAAATTTGTAACACGCCTCTCGTGCATATTTGTTGGAGGTAAAAACATATCTTTGGTAGAAAAACGCTCCCGCGCCTCCGATGAGCTAATCAGTGAACTCCAGCCTTAGTGCGTGTTGTTATGTTTTGTTAGATCACACGTCGCATGAAGTCGTGTTCTCGGACGGTACGGCACGGACGCGTCTAACGCAATAAGCGGTTCAAATTTACCAAGAGTGCGCGCAATTTTTAAAATATGGACTCGCAGTTTATTTAGAAGCAAACATGGACGTATGTTATTATATTACGTGTTGTACTGTTTTGGTTGAATAAATAATAAGTTTTGGGTAGGTAAGTGGTCGTTTAATTTATGGAAATTTCGAAAACATGTTGGTTATTGTTTATTTTGCACAGCAATATTTACTTTATGAAACAATATATTTAGATAATAGGTGTGTTCTAAAATTTCCTGTCTGTATCGGCATATTTTTTTATTTGATAATAATATTGACAACCAATAAAATTTTAAAGTTAACTTGTTTTTTGGTGCCTATTTTTGACTGCGAGATAGGTAGATGTGATCTGAAAAAAAACTTTCTCAAAATTTAAGTAATTTTTTGAGAATCCAAAACTTTGTTCATGCGAATAGGCTCACAAGAGCACCTTTACATGTCTTTTCCAAGAAACCAGTGCTTTGAAAATACCATGGCACTGTCAAGAAGAATGCGCAGAAATTAACAATTTGCTCACAAAGCTTATGAGCTGTGGAAACAGGGTATTTAACTAAAAGCATTTGTCACTAACCCAAGGGCTAAAGTAACGCTTTAGATTTCTTGCTATCATTATATGGACATGCCTACTTCAGTAATTGATAGAAATTAACGAGTATGTAAATACAGAACACAGATTAGTACACTTAAACTTAAATAAATCAGACACTCAAAAACAATACGAAACAAAAAAAACATAACTATACACACACACATAGGTCACATCAAGTCTGACGCATATGCGTAGAATAGAACATTATCGGTGTACTTTGTTTTAAACCGAACAAGGAAACTACTTATACGTATTTCCATAACAATTACTATACACAGATATTTAGTTCAGATAAATTTTTAAGTTTTAAAAAACATTACTGAAAACTACTAGTATAACTTGTTACCTAAAAACTTAACCAATTCAGAAAAGGGCGCCCCCGATGCATGGTTCTAGTAATGCTGGTAACGTTGCCTCGTTGTAAGTAGCTGAGCGAGGAAGCTGCCAATTCTTCGGTCCCCAGTTGTATCCACCAGACGCCTGGAGATCTCTTTAATATATTAAAAACAATGAGAACATATTCATTTCGATTTAGTGTGTTGCTCCTTGCACCTAGCAACTATTTGCGACTAGCTCGTTGTGAGAGTCAATGAGTACCTAATTTAAATTCATTAGCATACCAATTAAGTCGCAAATTATAATTATACGTTATTGTAAATTTCCGTGCCACCTCCACGCAGATATTTACAATAATACTTCCAAAACACAGAATTTTTCACAATTCCTTATTTCGGTTTGAAATTTTGTACCACGATGAAGGAAAACCGCAGAGAGCGCATACATGGCGTGCGTCGCCGAGTCGCGCATAAAAAAAACATTACCTTCTCTTCTCGACCTTCTTTTCAACCTATAAAAAAGGTAGTTTGTATCAAAAAATCTGTGTCTAAACGGAATTGTGTCTTGGGCTGGTTTTTGATGCTGTCATTGCGGTATCATATTTTTAGATGATGTTAATATTAAGGAAAATGAGAAGATTATTTTTATGAACATTATTTACAAAAGTAGGTATTTACTTAGATGAAGAATCCAATTTTATGAATTGTAAAGGGTCTGTAACCATAATGTAGTTCCTTGTCGTTACTTGGGTATTCCATAGAATGTTTACTTAGCTATAAACAACTTAACCAGTATTTATCTATTTGAGCACTATAAAAACTAAGAAAACACATCGCATCCGATGGTATAAAGATGATCATTAATACTGAAAAACAGAGCAAGCAGAGGAGCGAGAAACATTTTGATCCTTTACTTCGGAGTTCCGAAAACTTTTTGTGTTCAAGGTACACTCCGGAGAACAAAAAGGTGCGCCATGAAAGAAAAATAGAGCTTTTATGTAAATACTAATCAAGCTAGCGACATTTTTTTAATCGCGCAAGATATTTCTATACCTATTGAGGAATGGTTTTATTGTTTTAAAAGTCGCACGCACATATTTCACGCCTGTATTCCCTAATAGGGTAGGTAGAGCACATGAAACGTTACATAGTCAACAATGACACATCTATTAGCACAATCTTAGGTTCAAACATAGATGAAAGAAATACAAGTAGCCTGTCGCTTAAAACATACCTAAACCTAATACCTAAACATACCTAAACACTATTTCCTTAATCACTTCTTACGACATCCATGGAAGAAACGCAGAGGTGTTATTCTAAACCCTATGATATTTAAAATGAAGTACCTAATTATTATCTACTCCATCTTACTGCCAAACTTCTCTATAACGAAAGTACAGGACAGTAGTAGCCGGTTTATCACAGCAAGGCGGGAGTAGAGAAGCGCGCGAGATAGACTATACCTGTCACTGTCTGACTAGAGACGTCTAAAAGCGACAGGTAGTCTATCCCGTGCGAAACGACTGGCTCGTGTTGCTCTGCTAAGCCTATAGATAAATTATATTTTATATGATTGTATTGTAAGATTTTTAACCTCTTTTTTTCAGGGTTTGGCATCGCCGTTGAGGCATGATGCGGACCAAAACCGTAGTAATTCTGGTTATGGGTTCCTGGATACTCGCTTCATTATTTTATTATAACAACTTCAACCTACAGAAATCATATACGATGCAAATACAAATTTTAAAAAGTCGAAGACCTGTGTTTAATGCAACGTATTCCAATGAAGGTAAATTAGCGTGTAATTATTAATTATCTGACGATTTATTATTATTACGCTGTGCATTACTATAAGGTGTATTGGAATCTAATCTCACCACGAACTATGGGAAAATTTCGTAAATGTGTCGCATTTTTAATTATAGTATTCATGCAAATGGAAAATTTTGTAAATAGCCGAAAACGTTAGAGCAATTCACAGACCAAAAGTTTTTGTATACATATAATATCTTTTATGAGTTATACAAATATCAACTTTTTTTTTTTTCAGGGACGGGTGACTACTTATTAAACACACCAGGCTGTTTAATACCAAACTACGCAAAAACTATAAAGTTTGTCGAAGCTCCCGATAAAAAAATGTCCTGCGGTCAAAGGGCTATTTTTGTAAACAGACATGGTTCCAGCATAAAGTTCCTTATCGATAAGTACTTGATGAAGAAGCACTATCAAGGAAGTCACGGGTATCAATGTTGTTATCGATTCGCGAGTAGATCAACAATAGCCGAACAGGAAGACTTCAATGTAACGTGAGTAGGTGTCTTATACAATGTACATGCTTACATTCTCCATCGATCGATTACACCCAATGTATTGTTGAGTTAGCAACGTAAATCATGGTAACTTTATTTACCAATTTCAGTTATTCACGGTGCACAAATTTCGTTTCCGGCACCGTTGTTGAATTAAAACAAGAAGTGATAGTAGTATCTTGCAGCATAGTCCCCAATAAAAAAGTCAAAAGTGGAATTACTTTTTACAATGATGCATATATCATCTTGAAAAAGCTGAAAAAAGATACAAATGATCATGATGAAGATGCATTTGGACGAAAAAACTGGAATGTTTTGATATTGGGTATGGATACCATGTCGCGAGCGAGATTTTTGAATTCTATGCCGAAAACAGCGAGATACTTCAATCACCACGGTTGGCTGGACTACAGAGGTTATCAAAAGGTATGGTTTTGATCTTCAAAATATACTTACACGCATACAGTACCCGACCATAACGTATGCGCATCGGTCTTAGGAAAGAAATAATCGCCGGTACGTAAGTTAGAGAGAGACAATGCTCTACAAACCCGATGTTTGCCGTGGAGGCCGATGTGCAAACTATACGGCCGAGTACTATACTATGTATCTTATACTTAAGCGATTTTTCTTTAGGTAATACCGTACCGGGCACAATTAGTCATTAGGGCGCAGTTAGTAATTTTCTATTAAATATTGTACCTGTTATGAATAATCGTTGACTACCGAAAACCAAGCCACAGAATAAGCAGTGATGTTCTATTTTCATTAATTCCAGGTGGGGTACAACACGTTTCCCAATTTAATGGCATTCTTAACTGGAAAAAACATGAGCACAGTGTACAGCAAATGTTCGAAGGGCATGCACCATTGCAACGACGAAATGATTTGGAGCAAGTTCCAAAACTCTGGATACGTTACAGCTTATGGAGAGGACTTTCTCCAACTTCCGGACACCTTTTTTCGATACAAGGGATTTAGAACACCTCCGACAAATCACTATATGCGGCCATTTTTTCTCACCGGAGAGAACCAAAAAGGAAATCTAGTCTGCACGAAACAAGTACCATCAGCGATACACGCTCTACACTATGCCTTAGATTTTGTAGATGCGTACAAAAATGACAAATTCTTCGGTATGTTTTGGCTGAATTCGTATAGTCACAATCTCGTCAATCTGCCTACACTTTTAGACGACGATCTTACAGATTTCTGGAACAAACTGAACAAGACAGGAGCTTTGTCGAATACCTTTATATTTTTTTTAAGCGATCACGGTATACGTTACGGGGAACTAAGGAAAACTGTCGAGTCTTATTATGAAGAAAGGCTTCCGATGTTATACATGTGGGTTCCGTTGGAATTTCAAGAGGCTAATAGCGAGTATTATTACAACGCACATTATAATCAGAAGCGGTTGACGACGCCTTACGACTTGCACGTAACTTTAAGGAACATACTCCATCTGTCCGTTGAGGGCTCCATAGACGGTGGATGCGAAGCTTGCCCGCAGTGCACAGGTCTGTTTCATGAGTTAATGGAAACTAGGACCTGCGACAGCGCCGGCGTGCATGAAAAATGGTGCAGTTGTCACGACCTAACCAGAGTCAGTGAAAAGGAGTACGGAGCCGCTAACAGTATTAAATTAGCAGTATCATTCATTCAGAATATAACTAAATCTATAAAAACCACAAGAGGCATAAAATGTTCTAATCTTCAACTTAAATCGGTCCTAAGGGCTCACATGCATATTGATCATGTACATAATAAAACAAATTATGTTACCGCGTTTGAAATGACACCAGGGGGCATAGCTTACGAAGCTTCAGTCAAAGAGGACGAACACGGTTTTCATATTATAACACCAACTAAAACTATATCCGAATATAATATTAGGGGTAACTGCGTGATTCAACCCAACGATCGCGAATTTTGTTTTTGCGAAAAAATAAGAAAATGACTTAATTTTGTTTTTTAATAAGTGTAAGTAAAAAAAATTCACAATCGTATTGTTTCTTATTATTTTTCTCTGCTGTTACTTAAAGATGTATGAATATAAACCGTCTCAACAAATCTACTTCTACACTAATTTTATTTCAGTTTCTCTAACAAAACCTAATCAACACAAAACTTTAAAAAACCGTATTAGGACCGCATCACCTCTTCCTCTAGAACTAGATCCTCACAATGCCACAAAGATACACAAACAAAGTGGTTTAAGTTGTATTTATAGCGGCTCTTTTTGCATGAGGGAGGAAAAATAATGAGAGCAACTTTCTACACAAGCTGCAAGCTATCTCGTCGCTGTTGTCCCCACAGCCGTCCCTCCCAGAGCAGGCGACGGCGGTGCTCCTGCAGCGGCCGTTGCCGCATCGCAGCGGGCAGAAGTCCGCGGCCCGCCATCTGCGCAAACATGGGGTCACGGGTCACATCGTTGTGGGTCACACGTGTGGTTGTAGTTACAAGTGGTAACTGGCAACTATCGGTCGCCACGTCTTAGGCACGAGTAGAGATGCGCGCGAGATAGACTATACCTGTCACTGTCTGACTAAAGACGTCAGAAAGTGATGGGTAGTCTATCCCGCGCGTGTGTTGCTGTGCTAAGTCTACAAGTCATGTTTCCTCGTTAAGTCTACCACCGCACAGTACGAGTTAGGATAGTCTACCTACATATTCATTCATTTTACTTATTGGTCCGCTAACGGCAAGATCATGCCAAAATCTGCCATAGGTTCCATACTAACCTGAGTTTTTTTTTACAGTTTTTGATTTTTGTTGTACTTACCTATTTTTTCTGTAAATGTTGTTAAAGTCACAAAAAATATTACAATGAGCAGTAAGGCATGAATTCCAAGAACTAAAACTTTAAGCGTGGCGTGATTGAAATTCCATGTGCATAGGGAACGCATTCATATCTTGAAAACATGCCTTACTTTTTCTAACTTACCGATCTCACCACACGTTCAACAATAAAGCTCCACGCACTGACAGCGGAAAGCGAGGCGGCACGTTGCGGTAACGTCGTGGTATTCGTTGTATAGGTCAGTTAACTATAGCTGGCACGTTCACAGTACTCACAATTGTGCAATTTCACTATACAGGATGCTTAAAAATAAATAATTTTGATCAATTCGGGCAGACTTTTCATGAAAAGTATGCAGTACGACGTCACGCCGCGTGCTTATTCACGGATACTACACAAGAGCAGTCTGTAAATGTGTTGAACGTGCCAGCTTTAGTTAACTGACCTGTAATATCCTGAAGTTTCTAAATTAACACATTCAGAACCAAGGACCCGGCTCCCGGGTTCTTCAAAACATTCGCGAGATACCGAGAACCCGGCTCCCGGGTTCATTTTGTACTAGCAATAGACTACTCGGTTCCGCGCAAATGTTTAGATTTTAGGCTTGGTCGTGAATGTGTTAAACGATAGAGTACGCACAAAGCACCGGCCGGGAAATAAGCGGTTCAAGGTCACAGCACACATATCAACTCGGAAATGGATCGCCACCGTATCGCCTCGAGTCGTTCAGTATTGTTTGTATGAAACTCCCTACTGCAACGCACACTAATCGGAATCGTAACTTAACCGCCTCGCCTCGGAACAGGCTCCGAACCGCGATGCGGTGCGTGGTCAACTTGCAGCTCCCGCGCTTACGGCTCGTCGTCCCCGCGCTTAGGTACGTCTCTCCGTACGCGAGCTCACGTCTCTCGGTCCACCCTTGCCCCTGTCCTTGTCAGTCAGCGGTCGGCGAGCCGTAAGCGCGGTGTCGCCTAGCCGTAGCCGAGTTGACGTACAGGAGCTGCTGATACGCTTACGTTACGTGCATACGTTGGGTTGACGCCAGGTTGATGGCGAGGCGAAAGGTGATACGGTGACGATCCTTTTCCGAGTTGATATGTGTGCTGTGACCTTTATTTGTACCATCACGCCACCGCGCTGCGACGCCCCGCTTCCGCTGTCAGTGCGTTTGAAGCTCAAATGTAATAATTACTTGCTCTGTTAAATAGTGCAATGTCACTACGAACTTCACTGTAAAGATTTTGCTACCCAACAGAAAACAAAATGAAATCGCTTTGATTATTCCCTATTTTACTTTACCTACCCTGGGATAGAAACAGCACACATCGCCGTACTTAAATGTTCACTTTTATGAATTCGTCTTATCTTATACCCGAGTTTAATTCTTGAAGTCAGAAGATAACTTATGGTGATGATTGGAACGATCGCGAATTTTGTTTTGCGAAAAAATAAGAAAATGTACATAATTTATGTTGAAAATTATCGGATAACTGACGTTTAAGAGGATAGGAGTCGCCCCACTTCTCCATACAAACGTATTC
>BHDV01019007.1:0-12774 GCA_005406045.1 Adoxophyes honmai
GATAAATTAAAGGCAATAATAGGCTGTAATGTCACAAGGTTGAATCACTTGGTTTTACTTACACTTATATAAATCACGCCTGTATTCCCAAATGGGATAGGCAGAGCATACGAAACGTCAAAACCATGACTATTTCACGTTTCACAGCTACTATACTTTTAATTCTAACATATTATTAGGTTTTAAGTTAATAGGTACAATAGTGACAGGATGCTAGCCTGTCGCCTAAAGCATACCTAAACTTTGCCACCTCTTATGACTTCCGCAGAAGAAATGGAGAGGTGTTATTTTAAACCCGACACAACACATTTGCCTTTCTAAAAAAATAGAAGGAAAACAAAATTCTAAAACACAATTAATATTTGCTCTTGTAAATTAACCACTGTATTAATTATCTCGCAGAATATGCACCGACACCGGGTTTCTCGCCACACTTTGTGTCTATCATGCTAAGGAGAAAAATAAACATGAACTCCAGTAAACCCGCGCTAGTTGTACCCAGCAGAGGTTAATCACCTCTCGAGGGCTTCATTTTATTTTACCTTACACAACAAAAGTGCGATTTATTCAGTGAACCCCCGAAGCTGCGGTCTGGAAGCTGATTAGCTGTGTTTATTACATCTATTTATATTCAAAACGACGTCTGTTCCTCAGAAATTTACATTGTTAAACAGCAAAAAGATACCACGTCTCATTTTGGCGAGCGCATTTTTCACGCTAGTGTACCAATGTTTATCCTGGCGTGAAAACCAGTTCCAGTTCATAGAACAAAGCTCATAACGTGCGTACCCGATTTAGCTGGGTTGCGGGCTACACACTGGAGAAAAACATTTTTAAAGAGTTTCCCCACTCTTTTGTTTGTGGAAATCATTTCGTAGTAAATATAACATAAGTAATGCGCCGGGCACCCTGGATTCACGTTGCAAAGCCAAGTCTGTGGTTTTGTTGCTGTAAGTTACAGGTATACAGTTTTAATCTCCTAATGGGCACACGGCTGCCCTCGCCGCATTAAGGCGTAGCTAGAAAGGACGTTGCTTTCACACGCATTCTCGTAAAGCGAAGGACGCAAGTCGGAAAACATTTTGTTATTGCCATTAGAAAAACATTTTAACGTACGTAAACATCATGCCTGCCTTCTCAAATGAGGTAAGGAAATCACAGGATTGTTACCATAGACAAAACCATGACTTTTTACGATTTGTAGCCATATGCAGCGTAATTTAAGATCTATAGTGAACAAATATTAATTTATTTTATTGGTTTTATTAGATTAAAAAAAACATCAATGAAAAAAAAATATAACTAAGCTAAAAACAAAACTACATGTATGAAAAGGCAAGATCTAAAGTTAGATAATAATCAAAGATACAATTGTTACAAGTCACTGCCCCGCCGCGAAAAACATACACAAACTCATTTCTTAAATCCCTCCGTATCAACATCTCTAACGTTAAAACGTTTCAAACAATGCATTTTAAATGATAATATGTTTGAATATTCTTTTAGTTGCCTTCTAAGCACAAAGCTCAAAAGTAATTGAAACGGTTCTGTGATCATTACAGCTTAGTTGTAGTGTTTTGGATGTACGCCACGAGCTAGCTGCTTTGACGATGTACGTAATGCTTTGCAAAATTTTCGAGTTAAAATGCAAAGTGGTCCTTTATTGGGGAAGATATCCACGCTTACGTGGTTACATTTCTGCATGTTGGGATGCCAACGCATCCTCAGTTGTAATACGGCTATTACGAGTATGCATAGCGATCTACTTTCTAGAGTATTGAATTAAATTCCAAGTTCATAACTATATATTATTATGTGAGAACACTAAGACATCCATTTGCTGTAATCTATATTTATAAACTGGTAACTGGGTGTTTTGTTTTCTTGCTTGTAAAGGGTGACTTTGGATAACTGAAACTGACAAAGAAACAAGTTCTGTTAGAGATTATGACATTAGTTTTTCTATTCTATGTTAACTTAGCTACTTACATTGTTTTGAACATAGTAGTACCGTTAAAGTAGAAATAGACATCCTAGGAGGAAAAATAGTAGTAATGAATTGGGAATGTTGTTTATCTGCAAATGAATAACATTGATAAGTAGAATTTTAATAGCATCGTATCCGTTTACGGTATTGCATGCATGCAAACTTACTGCTATAGCCCTGCAGCATTTCATTCAGTCACTTTCTTGCCATAAAATGAAAACTACCAAAGGTTAAAGAACTCTGGCCGCATCGTAAAGTTTCTTCCAGTTCTTTTATACTCGTGGCGGGTCGGTGTATTGTGCAAACCGATATTTTTACTCGCTGCACTCGCGATGAGTGCACAATAAAACGTCTGTAATTAACGTATGAAAGCAGCTCCTTTTCCCCGCATTCATGTTTTTAAGTAAATTGATGATCGATGGTCTTATTAGCTTCGTTGTATCAATATCTTTTGTTTGCTTTTGCTGCTTCATTTCTTCCCCAAATGTCGTAAGAGACGACTAAGGTTTAGGTATTATTTAGGCGACGGGCTTGCAACCTATCACTATTATACCTATAGCGGCGAAGCATATCGCAGTCATGGTTTTCTTTAAGTCATATTTTGTGAGCTGTGCATACACCATTCGGGAAATCAGGCGTGATTTTACACATGTGTGTAAAACTTTAGCAGAATTTCGGAATACAACTAACTAAAATCCGCTCCAGCTCTTCTACCAAATTATTATTTGATGTCCTTGCTTTGGGACGGTCGGCGTGTTAAGTACCTAACCATTAATATAGCAACTATTTAGCTCAGCATTTGCCCAGGGAACACGACGGCTCGAAATGTCTTAAGTTGTCTTATGACTTCGAAGCGACAAACTAGAGCAAGGTTTGGGCCGGGAGCGCTTTCGACCGCTTCGTAAGTTGGTTTGCAGCCAAATCGTTATTAGCCAGTTGTAAACTTTAGTGCTATGTTGACTGCTTTTTTGGGGGTTAAAATATAACGCGCTCGTGGAATTGAGTTGCTAATTAGAAGCTGTGTCTGGAATGCGACGTATCTTTAGTTGAATTTCATTTTGAGCTAGAAATTTGGGTTTGTACCTTATACGGGATTGGTACGTTTCGATACCTATCTAAACTAACTATTACATACATACGTAAAAATAATAATATAAAATTATTTATTTATTTTGATTTAAACAGATGAAAGAGGTACAAAAAGTGAAAGATTACAAGCCACTCGCCTACAGCATACCATACCGTAACCTATTTCTTTAAACGCCTCTTAAGCTTAAGACATCCACAGAAGAAACGGAAAGATTCTTGCGTGGAAACTACAGTCCTAAAGCCGCTCATTTGAGAGAAAGTTTGTGCCCAGCGCTGCAGTAGGACGTATTTAGGCCGAATTTTGGTTTTATTTTCATTATTTATCTATTATTATATATTGGCTTAAGGCCACTTCATTTACAGAGCATTCACATACATTCGCACTTTTCGGAGTATCCTCCACCCGTACGGTAACAGAGGTGTCAGTCAGCGGCGTATCCTGCCACCCTTCCTAATTGTGCCGGTAATCCAATTATCGACTGCCCGAAATAGAGCCGAAGATCGCATTTCCACTGCATTGTTTTAGCTCCCTCACGGCTACAGTGACGTCGCGCATTGATTCTGTGTTCGAATATCCTCACAAAGGGAATTCTGAATTATTTTGATGTCGTATTGTGGATGGTGCTGGCTGAGGCTGTGACCATTGTGAAATCATTAGGTAGTTATTTTTGGGCGTTCGTCAGACTTTTATCGCTGATATTTTTTTGTTAATTGCATTGCTCTCAAACTGAATGTGTTAAGTACCTAACTACATACTTCTTTGTCTAAGAGTTAATTATGGTTTGGTTTGGTCATATAGAGGGTGGATGGAAGAAGATTTGCTAAACAAATTTATACGGGAAGTGTATATGGGGGAACTGGGACCTATACGGATGTTCCGTGACCAAATCGGAGACGTAAGCAAGTCCCGCTAGTCGGAGCGTACGCACATGCAATCGTTCGACATTGCAATGCTACGCGGTTGACTTAGAATCAGAATACAAAAGACTGGGCAACATTTCAGATTTAAGAAAAGTTTTTTGACATGAATATTTCAAGAAAAAAATTACAGGGTTTTTCAGACGCTTTTACCCGACCACTGGTTAAAATATTCGTGTATAGGAAACACCGAACGTTATAAACAGAAAGTCATGACTATTTCTCATTTTGTAACTTTTAGAACAATGTTGATGAATGATCACAGAGGTATAATAACGAAAAGAGGGACGGTTGCGAACCTGTCGCCCAAAATATGCATACACAATGAGCATACAGCATAAACATGGTTTTTCTAAAAAAATCCGAATATTAAAACATGTGGCTGCCTCAATTTTGTATCAAACTAAAAATAAAAGTACTTTTCAATAGCCTATTTTAATACTTTCGTTACCGAGTTCACTTTCACGATTTTAGTCCTAAGTATTATAGAGTGATCGTAGCATAGTTTAAACCGAACTTTTTTTATTTTTTTGTATCTGTCATCCTGTAAAGGTTTCGAATATCCCAATATTCTACGCCAGTGTTATATTTTAGTGTTGGAAACACAATTTCACCCCAATAATTCATATTTTTTGAACCAAACTTGATAAACAACCCGTCGCAAATTATATTGTACCCATGTATTAGATTTCACAGATTTCTGCCCAACTTAACAAGGTGTCTATTAATGTGTACTCGACGTAAATCCGATTATAGACCCAGTAAATAATCACGGTAGATCAAAGAGTCACTAATTAGTCTCCTAACCAGCACTGTTCGCTTTTGTTTGCTTTTAAGGATGGGAACGTCGAAAAATATCGATACATCGAACTAATTTTAAACATCCCTTTTAAGTTTGTTACTCAAAGCACGAGCAACGAGATCCTATTACTATTATCCTGCCTATTTGTAGTTCAGATCACAGACGGGTAGGCATGTAGGTACAGTATCTTTAAAATCTAATTATAATGTTATACAGATTTCTAAGTTAAGCAGTTACTTCAGAAAGGGTTATTTTACAAATTTTTGTGTCACCTCTCCTTAATTTTTCATTATGAGCGCAAAAATTAAATGAAACATATTTGATATACAAAACCTCGTGAAGGGATTAAAGATGTTACAATCATTAAGTTTTTTTAGACGTGACCAATTCATGTCATACTTTGTATCTGAGTTCAGTTCACTTTCATTTTATAAATTAGTAATGCTACAAAAATTTCAAAAATTTCGGATTTAAACATCGATATTTTGATGTATCGACATTTTCGTCCGGCCCTGTTTGCTTTGATACAGGCCCCGTCAATCAGCCCTGTGATCTCTAGCAAATACGAGTGAGCAGATTTAATTGAATTCGTCTTTGACACCGGTAAAGGTTCTGTAATGATTAATTAAAACAGGCACCTCATTTAACATTTTCCAGTGTTCGCCGGGTTTGGTGACATCCGGTGACAATAGTTTAATCAGTGAGGGTTTCAATGTACTTCAGCATTGTAATTTTACAGGGACTGTTAAAGAACTGTAACAAAACCATCTTGAACATTTCTGAAGTCGTTCATTTTTAAATATTCTATTAGAATGCGGTTTGAAACGTTAGGGCGTACGTTTAAATTGTATTATGAATTAAGCTTTACGAGTATGCTGAAACAAGTGAACACATTCCGGATTATTACAGCGATAGCATTAACAAAACCACTCCGCCTAAGCCCTTAATTCTACTCATATCCATTAGCTATAATCGCTACAGTGTTTTGAAACAAAACACACCTCTCATTGAAGTCCTCGAGGGCTGTTGAAACGAAAAGATGAAAATAAACAAGTCAGTCTATTTCGTCCGGAAATTAAGGGACCGGGCCTTTCCGGCCTGGTATCGGATACATGCCGAAACAACGGACCCCAGCTAACTGGGTGAAACAAACAAATGAATGTGACAGTTGACATTCGCTCTTGTTCGGCGCATGTAATGTAGCAACGTGCATTAGGAGGAATCGTGTCTCAGTTTTATTGTAAATTACATGATGTCGCTTTATACAATAATATGGATATCTTGTTTTGATTTAATAATAAACTGCTTGCTTTACTGACTTATTTTCAGCATTAAACGTAGCTTTACACAGTTTCAACTGAATAGTTGAGTGAATACACACAGAAACCAGATAGCAAATTTACATCGCAAACAGATTTTACAGAATTTTCCTAATGTCTTTTTTGCCGGAACTGACGCCTCACCTGAGCGTGATAATTATCTCCAGAAAATACGTCTGACCTTAATTAAAATTAGTCTAAAATAGGAAAACTTTTACCAGTGACGCGATTCATTGAGCCATTACTGATGCCAGGATCCGTACCACAGATTTACTAATTTTGACTAAGCCAGTTTTAAATTTCTATTCTATTGTTCCAAATATTTGCATTATCCTATCAAAACAATTACCTATAAATTTCACTGATTACCACGTGTATCGATTTTAGCTAAACGTGTCCAGGATAGACAATTATTTCGAAATAGCCAACATAATCGGACATTTTGTGGGTTTATAATTCCGACGAAAATAATATTTACATGTTAAATTTATAATGCGTTTGTTTCACTTGGTACGTGATTCAAGTTTAAAATATGATTTGTCAATTAAATTAAATACTTATTAAATAGTTTTTATATGTAAGTCCGTGACTTTATAACAGGAATATGTTTAACGATCATTAGTCAAGTAATTGTACCAATATAAATCTATTTTGAAATTTCATCACTATAACACCTTTTTATTTAAAACCTAAAAAATAAGCTAGAAGGGGCTGCGCAACATGAAATAGCCATGTTTACGTCCATGTAGATCATGTTCTGCCAATGTCTGTGTTGAAATCCCGATGATTGCTGATGATTTTGGACTGTAAAATTTATGGATTTATTTAAAATTTTTTATATTGTATTTATGTTATATTTCACATTTATCTTTTTGGTAGGTATTTTAAACTAAATGTAAACTAAATCACTACCATATGATAGTTTTTATTTTAATTCATGCTCATTCTGACTCAATAATTCGCAAAACATCAATCCAGAGTACAAAAAATGCAATCACGGGGACAAGCTGTTAAACTCATAAATACAAATTATTATAATTAACCCGGTGTTCAACCAAATTAGGTTTGCTAATAAACGCGATAGTTAACATGAAATTGTCGAGTAACGCTATGGCTTAATTAACTGCAATTTTTATGAGCGTCACCAGATAGCTGCATAATTTATTACGTTTTTGGCTGACGTTAAAATCATGCACAAGTTATTTTGACGTACAGTTACTTTTTTGTGTAATGGCATTCGTTGATTTTTTCAATATTTTTCGGTTGGCCTATTTGTGGACTGTTGCAGACGCGTCCATGTCGAAAAATTTAATAAACCCATTTTTTTTCAGTTTTTGCGTAGGTAGTAACATGTTTCTTTTGTTACATACATAAAGCCTGTGTTCCCTAATGAGGGAGGCAGAGTACACGAATCTTGATATAGTCAAAATCTTGACCATTTCATACATACATACATATTCTCACGCCTGTATTCCCAAGAGGGGTAGGCAGGGCACATGAATTAAAAAAAAAAATTCCAGTGCCACGTTTAGCAATTTCAGGGTAACCAGTTGTTTAAACGTGATATTGCAGTGACAGGTTGCTAGCCTATCGCCCACAATACAGTAACCCTTTCCCAGAGTCGACTCTTACGACACCCACGGGAAGAAAGGGGGAGGTGCTATTCTAACCCGGCACCACACGGGAACGGGTTTCATGCTTGTTATATACCTACCTATATCTAAAAGCATGACAATATCTGTGAGTTACTTTCGGAATTTCCTACGAAAAGCTGCGCAGTAAAATGGAGAACGAATTCACCTTTATGTACAAAAAACAAAAAACGTAGCCTGTAAACGCAATAACATCTACATTTTTTTTCTGAAGTTGGTCCCGATCAGCTGTTTTGAATTGAATGACTGAACTTTTGTAATCATGCCTTAACATAAAAGCTAACGACATGGACTCTGTCTGCTGCAGTTTTCTTTCTTTGCAAAGTGACACCGTGACTTTCTATGTGGATTTTTACTTTATATAGATAACGAGTTTCTACTAAATGATGGTTTTATTTGTTTAACTCACTCGGAATTCTTTCCGGCAGAGGTAGACAGACAATGCTTTATTCCATCTGCTATAGCTACAATCCTGACGTATCCTTTTGGCTTTTTCGCTTCATCCACATTCATCAATCTCCTCAAGTCCTCATACATGCATGTTAGATTCGGGTACTTTTGTTCCGACTTTATCCCAAAACTAATTATTGATTATTAAAGGATAGCATCCTCTACACATCTGCATGTTCTTAAAAAAATTACCACACACGTACTTTTTTTTACACAAACACAATTATTTTTTATAACTAGACTATCCTCGATTTTATTCGTGTAAAGCTCGCTTATAGGTACCCAGCGGCCCCACAGGAACTATTTTTTCCGAATAAAGAGTACCTTCAAACTAAAATCCACACCCAGACTGATAGATCGATAGAATTGCAGATAGACAGATGGATTTATAGCCGAACAAGCAGTTACTTTCGCATTCATCATTGATCATATTGCCAAAATTGAAACTGTAAAGATCTAAATCAAGTTTGATCTTATCTACCTACTCTTACCTGCTCGGTTTCATATTTTTAGATATTTTTATAATTCGAAAATTTAATTTACTTACTAGTCTTTTTATTATCATTTAATTCAGCAATCTCACAGCATATATCACATAACACATTCCCACCAATTTAATCCAAGCAATAAGTTAAAAGAATATAAAATTGTCAGTAAAATTCGGGAGCTCATCGTTCCAGATATCATATTTCTGTTTCAGAATATTCACTCGAGGCCCATTCAGCTCTCTCTGGCCTGAAATAACTGTCATATAAAGTTGATATAATGCGGTCCGCGGCGGCAGGTACCCGCACTGACGCCATGCCGCTTATTTAACTAGTCGGACGTGGCGAAACTGAGATTTAAAATGCTAATTGCTTGGCTACTGAATTGACTTTGGCTCGCCAGCTGTGAGTATTTTAAGTGGGTATTTTTCATTCCCTTGGCCTCTAATTAAATACAATGTGTTTAATCTTTGAATTAATTCAAGTACTTCCCACAGCTTTCAAAAGCAAAAATGAAATCGAAACGAATGTAGGTATAACTTTGTTTCCATTAGAATACGTACGATGTAAGAGGGTGCCGCGCAAAAACTTCCAAGTGGAAAGTGGAATACTGAACAAAAACAACATATTTTCTAATTTACTGTCCGCTCCCAGCCAGGCTTTCATTAAAGTCACATTGAACAAAATACCCCCAAATTCACTTTAGATCCATTTAACTTTCTCTAGAGTAATAAATGTCGTTTAACTTTTATGTTCTCAAGCTGCGTCTGAGTAGCTGCCTCCTAAAAGGCGCCGTGAGTTCGCAATACTACGTCTTAAACAGATTACAAGGTAACACAAAGTTTTCTTGTTTGCCCGTTGCAAAAAACACATTGGCTCGTACCTTGCTATCGCCATGTTTTTCACATTTTTAGTATGCACTTTTAGTAAACCGACTAACGATGTACCTACTAAAAGGATTTTCTGTTTTAGCTAGCTTGTGAGTGCCTTCAAGGAAACATGTGGCGGATAAAACGAATATTGAAAAGGGAATGAAAATGTGTGCTTTTGAAACAGGTAAAAATTAAAGATTGTGTTTGAAAACTGAGACGCAATGTTAGAAATTAATACTTACGAATGTTATTTGACCATGGAACTATAAAGCATTCCATTGTCCAGCTAGCATTAGCTGAGTAACAAAACATTGAAGTATTTTTGTCATAATTTAGATTTCACTCTGTATATCAGACCATCATCTTTTCTTCTAATTACTACTTGGCCATTGTTTAAAATACGAGTCAGGGCTCATACAAAAAACTATCACCAGATTAAACATGAAACCCCACAATTTTATTGCATTCATTTCTTGGTTACGGTATTTGCCATTCTCAAAATAAAACAAAAAATGCTTCACAGCTCCGAGGGAATATTGTAAATTGGCGCGTTGTCTAGCGTTTGTATATGAAATTCTTCGCTAGCTAAAGGTATTTGAGTTTCACGCCTTTTGTAAAATGAGATGTGAGGATGCTAGACAAAAAGCGTTTAACACTGGAACCAGATAATGACGTTATACAAAGGCAGCTCTTCAAATGTTTGAAGCTTGTTTGTACCGACGGTACCCTTGAATGGAAAGGTGTATCATCATACCCTGGACGCCCATTTTCTAGATTAACTCGCTAACGTTTTGTTTAGTTGGTCCCGCGTGGTATTGAATGGAACGAGATAGATCCTCTTTATGAAAATGTACATTAAGTAATTAAAATTGTATTGCGATAGGACAATTTAATTTGATGAATACCATAATTCGAAGCAGTCACAACAAGCGGTTTGAGGCCGGAAAAAGTAAAAAAAAATGCAACTTACATACACAAACGTCATGCTCGTTTTTCCAATCGGGGATCGCAGGACGGATGAAAAGTTGGACAGATAAAATCATTAGTATTACACGCTTTGCATAATTTTTAGGTTTTCAGTTAATTAAAAAAGGTATTGCAGAGAAAGACAAATTTGCTAGCCTGCCGCGTAAAAAAATAAACTCTTACGACATCTCCAAGGAACATACCTAACATATTTAATTTTGGTTCATAATTATGTTACGTATAATTCCAAGTTTAGTATCTGCAAAACGAAAAATGTATTGAACAAAGTCGTGCTTGAACAGATCGCTAGTATTTTCAATTGTTGAAGGATTCAGATAACTTACTAGCCTTAAGGTGCCTTTCCTATAATACCTTGTCTTGAAGTCTAGGACAGGTAACAATTCCGCCCCTCAGGAATTACAATACCTGACGGAACTGTTGAACTGGTCTGCACATAGTTAAAGCTCAGTTTAAACTATGCTGGTTCTCATGTCTGAATTTCGAAGCACCTAGCTCTGGGATTGTTAGGCGGGCTATCCGGTAAGTTTGCATCCGATTCAGTAACTCCAATTTAGAAAATAAAATGTTTTACATCACGTAGGTATGTACCTATTCATTAAGGAGTAAAAGTAGAAAATTACTTCTTTCGTCATAGTGACGTCGCACTGGCTCAACAAATATTTTTTTTATTACAACGTTCTGCGGTGGGTCAGGAATCAACTGGTTCTAAATCTAGTTGTAGATAATGACACTGCTGTAGCTGGTTAGTGGTGTTATCCTTTCTCAGCCTAAAATACAATTCACGCAGACTTTTTGTGCGCCGCAGACTCAATCGCACAAAAAGTCTGTCGTCTGCACTGCCCCTAGGAAATATCGAAATTTGAACCAGAATTTTCAACTCGTTGCAAGTTAGGTTAAAGTTCTCCTACCATTTGCCTAAATAAAGCGCTTTAGCCCACCAGTTTCCAGGCTCGCGCCTATGGCTCTCTGTGTTCCCGTAATTATGGCCACAATTAGTACGATGACGCAATTACCCCCTGTACTGTCACTCCCACTGTAATGACTTCCGTTGCACTCGGTTAAAAGGGCACAGCTTTTTGAGCATTGTGGCTTGCCGGCGATGCAAAAGATTTGCGGCGGGATTTCTCGCTTCACTCAGTTTAATTTTAAACTTACGTAATTATGTAGTAGTATTCAAATCAAAAGCGTTCCTTTTCCAGGCTTGAAAAGTCGCTGGATTGTGTTATAAAATGTTTGTTGCTTTACTTTTGAGACCTATGACATGATGTTACAGTTTCATTTATAATTTGTTACTGATTTAGTTTCCATTATGATGTGACAAAATACCTGTGATTAGTTCCTTTCCATTCAGAGAGTTGTGTCGGGTTTAGAATAACACCTCTCCATTTCTTCCGTGGATGTCCTAAGAGGCGACTACGGATGAATAGATCTGCACTAGGGTAGCATCCTGTCACTGTTGTGTCTACTAACTAAAAACCTGAAAATATTCTAGAAATGGCTGCAAAACGTGAATTAGTCATGGTTTTGTCTATGTATCGATTTGTACGCTCTGCCTACTCTGATTAGGAATACACGCGTGATGCATGTACATATTTATTCAGAGAGTTTTCCTGATCTCTCACGTGAAACCGTTATTCAAAACCATTGTTTTAAATTTTTGAAATGCTAAATAAAACATAGCAGTATTGTTCAATCTGATCATCAAACACAAAAACTGTTCCGAAACTGTGTCTGAATCACAGAAACGAGTTTCGAAACTATTCCTATGGATTTGAGCTGAAATTAAGCAACATTTTCAGTGGAGTGGAATTTTTGCTGTCAAAAGTACAAACAAGGGCGGGTCTCCTGTGAGGTAGTTCACGAGTTTTCAGTTTAGGAACAAAGGCGAAAGTTTACATTTACTTTCAGAAAGTTATTTCTGATGGGAGAAACTTACTCGTGGGTACAACTTTGGTTTATAAATGAAAGGTGTTGTTTGTGAAATTTCTTTGATGTCAGTCTCAATAAAGGAATTGTTGGACTGACATGACGTTTTGTTACGTTGTGGCAAACTGTAAAGCTGCAATGGAAATAATGGAATTTATATTCAAGGTATGTTTTCTGTCTCAAACAGCAGCAGCAGCAGCAGCAGCCGCTATGTCGTTGACTACTAATACTTGTGTATGTAAAGTAAAGTAAAAGTAAAGTAAAAAACTCTTTATTGTACAAAAGAA
>BHDV01019022.1:27586-59112 GCA_005406045.1 Adoxophyes honmai
AGCGGTCACAGTCACAGTCGGTTCGAGGGCCTGAAACAGAGACAGCAACCTTGATCGGTACGCGGTCAAGTTGGTTCCTCCCTCTTATTTATTATTTATTATTATTATTTATTATTCCACATCTCATAACCACATTTAGCATTTTTCTTGTTAGGAGTAAGACAAAAGAGGGTACAATAGTGACAGGTCGCTTAAAACATACGTTCATACATACATCACGCCTGTATTCCCAAATGAGGTAGGCAGAGCGTACGAAATATTACATAGACTAAAAATAATGTCTTACTTTTAACCTAAAAAAATTCTATAAGTGGCTACGAAACGTGAAATAGTTACGATTTTCACAATAATAATAACGTTTTGCATGCTCCATTTGAAAAATACAAGCGTGATATATATATGTATGATGTATATATGTATGTATGTATGAAAAATTAAAAATAATGATTTAGTATACATCATCACTTCTATATTCCCTAATGGGGTAGGCAGAGTACACAAAACGTTACGATAGGTAAGGGTCACTGACAGTAATTACACAGGACGATGGCGGCCGCTATAAAAAAAAGTCATCTGCGATTTTTCATCTCGGCCGTCCCGCCTACGTTCCATGCGTTTACTACGCTGAAGTAGTTTTGATACTTTTGATACTTTTACTCCTACATACAATCACGCCTTTATTCCCGAATGGGGTAGGCAGAGCAGACAAACGCTACATAGATAAAACAATGAATATGTCACGCTTCGTGGTCACTGCTAGCATATATTTTTTGGTTTTAAGGTGGCAATTACAATAGTGACAGGTTGCTAGCCTGTCGCCTAACATTATACCTTAACCTATGTCCTTAGTCACCTCTTACGACATCCACGAAAGAAATGGAGAGGTGTTATTCTCGAGAAATGGAGAGGCGACACCACACCGGAAACCTGTACTAACTACTACTTTTACTCCTATTCCATAATATTTAACTAGGGACTCTTTAATTTACATAACTAGGGACATTATTGCACTAACATGCAAGAGTCTATATTTTAACCCAAAATAGAACTGTAGGCTTACTTAGAACAGCAAAACGCGCGGGTCGTTTCGCGCGCGGCATAGGCTACCTGTCTCTTTTTGACATCTCTAGTTACTCATAGTCACAAAATAATATGGTTTTATATTTATTCGCAGCCCGTTAATCTAGTTAACAATAATTTCTTTGCATCTGTCTCGTTAGGTGGGGCACAAAATTATTGCTGTCATGATCACGATCCTATTCATTAAAACAAATCGTGTTCTACAATGATTTTAATATAAGATTAAGATTTATTCCAAATATCTATTTCTAGGTAGCATTAATCTAGCCTGCGATATGCACTCTGCATGCCATCTACTTACCTAACCACACAAATATGGTAGGTATATATAAACTAAAGTATTAAAAGTGAAAATTATACTAAAGTGACTGTTCTTAGTCCAGTCTTACATTTGTAAGTTTTACATACGTAAGTCGAGACGCAGCTATAAGTTAGAATAAGATAACAATGCTCGTCTCCCTGTTTAGCAGATGGTTGCGTCCCTACTCCCTAGGTACTTATGTAAGTAAAACTTATAGACGTACAGCTGACCTTAAATGCAATGATCAAGAATTCGCGAACGACAAAACAGCAGCGACAGCGACAGTATATCTCGAGAGCCGTTTCAAAAATATATTGGCACCACACCTTTTTGCCGAACGATGTTCCAGAGAATATGTTTATTTTCGTCTGCTTCACAATAAGGCGTTGCAGATATTGTGCATATGTTTTAAAATTGGTATTTAACGGTGCATGGTAATGATAATTGTGTACCTACATACATACATACATGCCTGTATCCCAAATGGACTATTTCATGTTTCGTGGCCACTTCTAGCATAGTTGAACATTAAAATACCGTGAGACGTATTGAAGACCTAGATGAAGGGCTATGAATTAGCCCGAAACATATCGAGCTAAACTCGATTTAGCAAACGTGAGTTATCCGTTTATTATTCAACTCTAGCATAGTTTTTTAGGTTTTAAGTTGGGAGGTATAATAGTGACAGGTTGTTAGCTTAACCAATTTCCTTAGTCGCCTCTTACGACATCCACGGAAGAAATGGAAATGTGTTATTCTAAACCCGACACCACACGAAAATTAATTAATTAAATTAATTAATTTCTTATAATTATAATCCGTTAAAATGTCTTATTTATTTCATAAACCGCACTCCACCGCGTATTAAATATTATGTGTTTTTAACTTTACTAATCTTTTTTCGTAATTTCAGCAAATAAATAGATGCAACAGGGTTCTACTGTTAACGTCGTAACCTCGCCTATCTCGTTACATAATATAAAAAAAATGTATCTTGAAAGTTTCGTAGCTCTTATAACAGCCGTCGTAGGCAGCTACGGCGTAGCGTCACCGTAGACGCGCTACGGCTCATAATCTCTCTTATTCAAAATACTTAGACTTAACGACTCGCTGTTTCTTGTTTATTCACTTAAAAATCCATTACACGCAAAAAACAACGCTAATAAATATGAAGAAGCTGTTTTCGGGTGAAGCTTTCCGCTGGACTTTGAGTCTTAGCTTTGTAGTTTTAGGTTTGTCTTTTCCTTGTAAGACTGCGAGACATTTTAGCGCGTTTAAGTGGGTACAGGAGATGTCGGAATCAATTCTTGCAGCCATTTCTCAATAAAGTTGGGAAGAACACATGCATCGAGGCTTTTAAAGTTTGACGAGCCGAGTGGAGTTATTTTGCGACGGTAAACATGCTCAGGGGCGTTTTGAAATGGCGTCTGGATGTTAAGGATTCAAAGTACAGTCAGCTGCAGAGAAAAGTAACCCCCCGCCCATACAATGTTTCATCACTAGGGGGTTACCTTTCTCTGCAGCTGTCCGTACAAAGTGTACAGTCGAGTTCATTAATATATGAGCAAAACTGAGAGTTCAAAAATATCTGTACACCTTTATGACATTGACAATAAGGTGCAAAAGTTAACATATTGGGCATTTGTCTGCTCATATATTTATGAACTCGACTGTACTTAAAAAAAAGTTGATGTAATACTTTTCAAGTATTGTTTCTGTTGTTTCTGTTTTTCCGAAATTATCATGTCAAAAAAATACGAAAATTTTGAAAAATTGCCCCGTGCTTTGTACCCTGGTCCCTATCAAAATATACTAGAAGCGGCAACGGCACGTGAAAACTCATAGTTTTGTGTAATCGTTTCGTGTAATCTGCCTGTCTCTTTTGAAAATAAACGTGCGATGTGTGTGTGTATTGTGCAGCTTCGTATAACATAGGTTATTGATGTTTAGTTATTTGATAGGTAAAAGAAAAAATGTGTCTCACATTTTTCCATAATCTAACTAACGGACTAATTAGAATTCCTTTTTTCAACCCAGTCGTCATACCTCACCTTGCAAAAATGTGTAAACCCTATAAAAAAAAATCTTTATGAAACCAAAGACATCTTCGTACAACCTCACGAGCCAATTAAGGGCAGCACACAGACTTGTATCGGAATAGATGACTCAAGTGTATGTACTTCGCTTGCCAAAAGGGAGCCAAAAGGGAGAGCAGTGCTCTTCCTTTGACGCGAATTCATTTAGTTTTGTACCATTTAGATTAGGTTTAACTGCCTAGAGACGGAACAACTTGAGTAAGGCGGCGTCACCTTTGAATCGGTTTCATTCAGACTGTCAATTCCCATCACTAAAGAGCTCGTGACGTTACTGTAGGTAGAGAAAAAGTGGCACACTTGGTTTTCATACAAATGCAGTAACTCGCGGTATCTATTTCGATATAAGTCTGTGGGGCATGTCAGACAATGGTGACGTCACGAGACACGGTAATTACGTCCCCGGGGTCGTATTCAGACTTTTCCAGGGCGTAACGCGACGCCCTTTGCTTTGACAGTCGCTGACAGTGCTCAATGTACGAGGTAAATTAAGAAGAGTATTCATTTAATGTACGTATGCTGAATGTATGAGTTTTATCTGATTTGAAATCTAAAAATATGCTTCAAATGGATACCCAACGTGGAATAGTCCTGAATTTGTGACTTTTCACGGGTATACAGTCGGACAGCAAAATTATCCTAAGGGTTTCGTTATTCCTTTCGAGGCACAAATCCCTAAACATACATGTACGTGCTCAGTGCCCCACACCAAAATACGCCTTCAATTATACCAAGTGTAACTAAAACAAATGAATACGTCCTCGCATATTCAAAGCAGCAAGTCAACCTCACAGAGTGACTCAGCGAGTAACTGGAACCGCAATATCACTTACCGCCTCAATATTGGGTGCTCCAGGAATCTCCAGTGAGGACCATGACTCGATAGTTTACGATTGGGCAGTGACTTGTGTACTTTAGCAGTGCAAAGGGTGCAAATGAAATGAGGTTGCCACTTTTTTTTGTCAGGGTTTTGTCGCGAACTGAACTGTTTGTAACGCATACGTTACCGACACCATAGGGTTTAAAATGACGTGGACATTTTTCAAAAACACTTCTCCATTTCTTCCTTATTTAAGTTGTGAGTTACCTATTTATTTTTCTAAGAGCCTCACGGCATTTGTACGTCCAAAATCATCAAAATGTTCCAATTAAAATCTATTTATACTCACTACAACTTCAGCCCCATATAACTCCGAAATCAATTCACAAAACACGCGCTAGATTTCAACTAAAATAACCACATGCTTGTAACTTTCTGACGAGTTTTCGACGCAATCTTGCAGTTTCTAAAAGTACTTAAAGCACGTAAATTTGACACGACAGTTCAGCCACCCTATTAAACTTAATGTTCAACTCACAATTAACACTAAACTTTAGTTTAACGACCCACGGTTGGTATTTCCATGTTACGCTATGCGTTCAAGTTGCAATTTTCTTAGAGGTTGTCTGGTTTGTTCGTGCTAAGTAAATTCAGTTATTTTAATAAAGAGCTCCCTTTTAAGTTTTGTGCTAAGTTATAATGGCTTGCGTTCGAGCATGTGAACATTTTAGTAATGGTCATACAGTCGTATTACAATGAAATCCACGTGTATATCACGTTTTTAGCCACTTCTAGCATATTTTTCGGTTTAAAGTTGAGAGGTACAAATATGTACAGGTTGCCAGCTTGTCGCCTAAGATGTACCCTAACCGATATCCTTAGTCGCTTCTTACGACATCCATGGAAGAAATGGAGAGGTGTTATTCTAAACCCGACACCACACGGTGAACGGTGGTTTTGAAACTAGTAACATTAATTAATAGTTGAAAAGGCCTCTGATATCAAAAGTTACTAATTGTTCTATAACATGACTGGACCTATTTTTTGCCCTTCAAAATACAAACTGTAGTGCTTATATTTCTATGCTAGCGTCAAACCATACATCATCACTAGTTAACTACAAACAACCGAGCAATGCGACTTGCATTACTTTAAAAGCTTTAGAAAGTCACAGGGTTACTGGCTACCAACTTACCGCAGAAACTGAGAGAAACTGGAACTTCACAATTTACACCTGTCTTCCAAAGCCCACCAAACAGTTCCCTATTTGAGGACCGCAAATGTAACTTGGCACGGCACTAAGGTGTGACTCAAACTTCATCTGTCGACTTTTATTTTATGAAGTCAATAAAATGTAGGAGAAATTGTCGGCGGCAAGTTAGTAAGTTCCGACTTTAGGGCGGAACTTTAAAATGTACTTTCGATGTTAAATGGCAAAGGTTCGACTTTTCAGACGTTTGAAATATAAGGATGATTTATTTAAAAGATTTATCTACGGTTACTAAACTTGTTAACAAAACATGTAGGTACTTACCTATATTTCTTAACGCAAAAAAGCACAAACTGTTCTGCTAATAAAATTAAAGTATAAGTTAGTACAGACAGTTTTCTGTTTAGGAAGTGGTCGTCCAAAGAAATGTATAACTAAATATCTCTATCTACTTAAACTACAACCATTCAAATAACATAATGATGATTATTGGCAAATGCTTAATTCTCACTCGGTAGCATTTATAAACTGCAAAATAGACTTATATTAGGATATTACCCTAAGTTAGATAGATCCATTGAAATAATGCCATTTTCTCCGTTATCTGCCGCAAACGGCCTCAGAACCACTATAAATTTATGGCGCCAAATTGACACGATTCACAAAGAAGTGTAGACAGAAACTCATATTCCACACGTCATGTTCATTTCCAACCCCTCGCGCCGATCCCTTATCATCCCAACCCAACATCTCACAAAAACTCAGCCCGTCTCTCTCATCTTTCATAAAATTAGAAAGAGAAAGGTTGAGCTATCGCGTTTGAAAAAAGGTCTCGCCATATCGTTTTCGCTGGGTTATCTAATCTCCAAATACATAGAGAAGGGGTCTAGTCGTGTCGTCGCATATTTTTTTATCTTCCTCAGTAGTGCCACTTGACGCGGGATCGACAATTTTTCGGGTAATTTCAGACTAGAGGGGCATTAGGGTAAAAAAACGGGATATCTTTTTATGCCACCGTAAAATGAAGGGTGTTTATGGCCCTTTTTGGGAATTAATTTGGGAATGTCGCGTTTATTGGCATAGTATTAATATGAATGCGATATCAGGTGGGTTTATGTGGAAGTTTATGTTTAGCGATGGGCTGACATTAAGTAATGAAAAGGCGCGGTCGGGTTAGGTGAAACTACAAACAGACACCACGCTTGCATTCCTAAATGAACTAGTAAATAAAATAAAAATAAATAGTAGCTAGCTAACATTAAAAAAAATGGCTTAGAGAGTGTAATTCATAGTTTCGTCTGGATGCAACTTTTTGTTTGATCTGTCAACCACTTTTGGAAATAACAAGGCTAAAAAACAATTAACTAATTAAAATTATTGACAAACATTATTCACTAAAAAATATCATTTTTTTATGCCAAATGTATTTTATTTTATTAGACGTAACCTGGCTTTACAGATACAAAATCACGGGCAAAAAGTATTGATGTCACTTTAGCAAACTTTTCAATTGTCACTCCTAAAAATTCAGCGCTTCTCAAACAGCGCAGGCAATAAATTGTAAAGGCTTATTCACAGTGGCCGGGCACGCACTTTGACACAGAATAAACTGGCAATCAGAGGAGTGCGGCGGACGAAATCCTCATAAATCCGGAGGCTTCGCTCCCGCCTTATTCAATCTCGGGGGGATAGATCTGGGATACTGGATGTGGCGAGGTTTTTGTAGGTATTTAAGAGTTATCTGATATCACTACAGAATTAGTGAAAAAGGTTTGTTTATTGTATTTATTGTAGGGCCTGTTTAAATTTTGTTAAAAGTAACAGAGAGGTAAAAAACTTTGTACCATGCAGCCTGTCCTTAACTAAGGCTATTTTATTAGTCACTAATTACAACATCCATGAAAGAAATTGAGAGATGGTGTTCTAACCCCGACATCACACGGGAACGTATACGCTTCTGAAAACCCCTATAAAATATTTCCTGAAATTTTCATTATTGTCTGTGTGGCAGACAAATATTTCATCACTTTTCACGTCATTGTGCCGTATGTTTTATCTACCTTATGCCCCGTATGCAAATCCCGCTTGTCGACGTGTACGCACCTGCCATCGTTCGGCATTGCAATGCTACGCGGTTGTCTAACAGCCGCAGTGCAAAAGAGTGGACGATATTTCTAGATTTTCGTTTTTTTACATGAAAATTCCGGGAATAAACTTCACAGGAGTTATCAGACGTGTTTACCCAAGCACTGGTTAAAATATTCACGGTCAATATCCTGCCACCCCGTATATATTACAGACAAAGGCCTAATACAGTGACTTGTGTAACACTTTTACCAATAAATCCCATGCCCCTTCCAGCTAATCAAATCCTTGTAAGTATTAGTTTACAGAACGAGGTCTCGATATAAGAGTCCAGTTTATAAAGGCAGACGCCTACTGGCCCCCGCAGTGGGGTAATATCGGAAGTCCTTCGACCACAGCTTAGCACTTTTAGTTTTAAAATAAAGGAGCTCAGACGTTAGGTGGTTTGGGATACGTTATGAAATGGTACTGGCTGGAAATTGAGAACGTTTACTTTTTTTAGGTTGATTTAAAATGTTTTCTTTTTTTTAAAAGGCTTGTGTTTGTATTTGGCCAGTAAGTCTAGAACAACTATGGGTGGGGTATTTGAAAGTTTTTTTTTTAAGATCTGAATTTTTATTTGGCAAGTACGTCCAGCATAATTATGGGTGAGGCAGATTATACTTGTCACTGTCTATCAAGATTTTTTGCTTTTTTATTTTTATCAAAATTTTTTGCTGATATTTCGTTTTAATTACAAGTTTTTATATTCTAATTTTGTTTTATTAGGTACTGTTATATGTATACCGAATTTCAAATCAATGTCAATTTTAATAAGACATTTTATTTAGCTTAACCACATGAATATAGATACAACCTCTCCATTTCTTCTGTAGACGTCGTGAGATGTGATTCAGGAAATATATTAGGGTATATTTTTGGCGACAGACTAGCAACTGTCACTATTATACCTCTGAACTATAAACCTAAAATAAGCCAAAAGTGACAACGGAACGTGAAATAGTCATGGCTTTGTCTGTAGCGTTTTCTGTGCTTTCCCTACCACATTTGAGAATACACGCATATATATGTATGTATGTTATCCACGAACTTCAACCAAAATCAGCTATAAAAGCAAACACCCTTTTGCGCGTTGTCAAAACGGTCTTTAGGACATCTATCCCTTATCCGAAAACTACCAAAGTCAGCGCCAGCGAAATGACAAATACTTGGAGATATCGGGAGAAAAAACAATCTGGTGGAGAGAGGCCATATCCTTTTATGAGGCCAATAAAACGAGCTCAGTCCAAGCGAAGTGTCGGAGACGGTATTGCACGCTCTGATAAAATGTATTGCGAATGCCAATTGCTAAGTGTTTGCGGGATTGACGGCATAAAGTCAATCGTCAATACGTCTGATTGAATTAGGAACAAAAGTGTGTAAACAACTGTATTTATTTCATACTCACTAAAAGATACATCGTCAAAACTCTATAGGATAATGTTTAGGTTCCAAGTCAGATAACAGGCTAGCCTATTGCCTAAAGCAAACTTAAACTTTCCATAGTCGCCTCTTACGACATCCTCGGAAGAAATGCAGAGGTGTATTTTTAAACCCGACACCACACTGTGACACCCGCACAATTTATGTCTAAAATATTGTTTTAAAACCGTTTTCTGAACCTAAACGGCTTGAGGCATATGAGAGTTAAGAATTATTGTAACAAAATAACTTACTAAATTATGAATCTGTGATTATGCTAGTTTAAACTGCATCGTAATAATTTTGCCTAAGGCTCAATTCACACCAGAAGAGCGGCGAAAGGCGGCGAAGCGCAGCGACCCACTCAGTGGAGAATGCGCAAGGATTCCGGCGACTGCTCGAGAAGCCGCTGGAATGCGTAGGAAGTCGCTGGAATTTACATATTGACATATTGACAGCGGCCGTCGCGACTACTCGAGCATCCTCAGGCATTCCCGCGACAGCTCGCGCAGTCGCACGGCTTTGTTTATGGAATGCGCTGGAATTCCCGCGGATCCGCGGGCATCCGCGCGCATCGTTAGAGTTTCTCATGCGATAATAAGTCTTATTGTAAAATGAAAATTTCTGACACTGAAACTGCGCTCCGCTACGCCGCCCTTCGCCGCTCTTCTGGTGTGAATTGAGCCTAATACATGTAATATTGCGTGCCTACTTACTAGGCCAATTAAAAAACAATGATTAATATCGCGATTCAAATTTCAAATTCCAATCGCATCGCAGAATCTGAGTTTCATTTTTCGAACCCGATAAAAACATCTGCTAACCAGGTATTTAACGTTATTCTTTTTCTGTTCCAATTTCGAAATTTAAGGAATTCGCATCGCATCGTTGTCAAATCAGCATTTGGCGCCTTCCTTTTATATCCTAACTCTCTGCTAAACCATAAGCCGAACAAACGACGGGAGCGTTTAAATTTTACTCCCTTTAAAACTGGCAGTAAAACTTCGGCGTACCTATTAAACGTCGGTCTAGGAACGTAACTATAAAACTACTATCGCTATCCTTTTCATACTCCACAAAAAATATAAAGACGGAAATAATAGCTCTTCGCACTAGGTCTTTTAACTTGCGTGGTTTGTGTGAATAAACTCTGATTGTGGAAAAGAGATGTCAAAGCTAAACCGGATTAACATAAATATGGTAGTAGAAAATATTTCTATAATGCAACTGAATGATATTAACGTAAAATATGTAGGTACTTATTTGAATTACAGTCAGCTTACAAGGAAGGGTACCCAACTGTCCACCTCCGATTTGATTCATTTTGATATATGTTATAGAGTACTCTAAAATAACGGACTAATTTTTTTTTTAGCTGCCCAAACTCAATCTGTTAGGAGAAAATGGCCGCCAAAGTGCTGAAAATTGACAAAACCTACTAATTTCCGTAGTGAGATTTGTTCAAAAAAATTGATAATTAATTACTGGTTTCGTTACTATGCCAAAGAACATGAATAAAAACTTGATGGGTGTTTCGGCATTTCACCACAAACTCGCTTTTTATATAAAAAAAACACATGTCAAAATTTCACAAATTTCGCCTCTACACTCACTTTCTTAAGGTATTTTTTTTAGTTTGAAAACTTCTTGGTTCATGGTCTCATGGCTAATGAATCATGAAAAGACAATAAAAATAACAATAGAAAACAATTGGCAGTCTGATCTATTTAAAAAAAAAACTGAATTATGTGTCCACCTACAAGATGGACAGACGACTAATAAAGGTCGTCGGAAAACGCTGGATGCAGGTCGCTTCCAATAGGTACTTATAGAAGTCTAAAGGGGAGGCCTATGTTCAGCAGTGGAAGTCTTATGGCTGAAATAATGAGGTTTAAAGATGGTTTCCCCTCAGCCAGGTGTGGATTGAAGCAATCTATCGTACTAAAAAAAACTATTTAATACATGCCAATATAACAGTTTACAATATAGTTTTTGCAAAAGACATCTCTTATCAATAGCTGTTTGGGGTGCTTGTAGCCAAAATCATGAATTATTTCGGCAAACTGTGCATTTTCGGCACAAGATAACATTTTTATTTTCCTCAGAAAGCATTAATTCGCAATCGGGAGTCAAGTCGAAAAATACTTGACATAAAACAGTTCTTGGTAAATTTGAGCAAGGATAACTTGTTTTTCACAATATTGACCTCAAATAAAAAAATAAAAAAATGTCAACCTCGCTATAACCAATTTACCTAATAAGAATAACAATAAAGCATATGTATGAGTATACTTACACCATAAAAGTGAAAATACTGACTCATCAGGGTTTGACGCCAAAATGTACATTACTGTACTATAAACCGTGTGGTATAGCATGTTTGGAATATTTAAATCAATCATCATGTCATTTTAAGTCAGGTTGAAATTATATTAAATGGAAAATAATATAAAGTTCAGTTTTTTTAAGAAATCAGACTGCCAATTGTTTTCTTGTTGTCTTTTCATAACCATTAGCCATGAGATCATGAACCAAGAAGTTTTCAAGCTAAAAAATTACCTTAAGAAAGTGAGTGTAGCGGCGGAATTTGTGAAATTTTGACATGTTTTTTTTAATATAAAAAGCGAGTTTGTGGTGAAATGCCGAAACACCCCTCGAGTTTTTATTCATGTTCTTTAGCATAGTAACGAAACCAGTAATTAATTATCACTTTTTTTGAACAAATCTCACTACGGAAATTAGTAGGTTTTGTTAATTTTCAGCACTTTGGCGGCCATTTTCTCCTAACAGATTGAGTTTGGGCAGCTAAAAAAAAAATTAGTCCGTTATTTTAGACTACTCTATAACATATATCAAAATGAATCAAATCGGAGGTGGACAGTTGGGTACCCTTCCTTGTTAGCATAGCAAGGTGCGAGTCGATCGTGCATCAGATAGACCTGTCACTATAACTGGAGTCGTCAGAAAGTGACAGATAGACAACCCGCGCGTTAGCGTAACGCCATATACGTCATGTTTTTTGTGCGTGCACCCGGCTCCATCGAATTATAAGACGTTGTCACTTCAAAATAGTGTCAAGCTAAAGACCAGAGAAAGACCTCCCCTAGGTGTATGCGAATCACCCCCAAGTACGTTACGCGATATTTTGTATGTAAAAGTTAAAAAAAAACGTATTTTTTCGACTGATTTGATTTTGATTTTGTGTCTGCAAGGCAGTATTCACCAATCCGGAAAAAATCAATAATATTGCTCAACAATTCATGTTACTGGCCAATAATGTTTTTTTCTAGGTCAAGGTGATATAAAATACGAAAAAAAATTGTAACTCGTAAACTACAAAAATCGCGGAACATACATGGGGTAATTCGGATACCCCTAAGAGTTCTCTATCTCAGGAATTATTCCCGAAAACCGACTGCCTACTACAGCTACCAACGTTGATCATATCGGGCAGACAAAAAGCGTTTTTCTGCGTTTCCACGATAGATCCAGAAGCACCTTAACTCCCGCTTCGCTCGCTTTTGCCGAACGCCCTATTACTGTTAGCACCTGTGCCCTAGGTGTTCTGGTTTTAGTGCTGCCAATCTCCGCTACTAGATGGCGTTAGTGACACGATCGTAAACGTTTTACGAGCAGTGCCGTGTTGACTGCCACAGAGGATGGGTGGGGATATTGAAAAGATTCGTTTTTAAATTACGGCTTATACCGATTTGTGTCAGGTAAACTATTTGTGACTTAGAATCTCCTAAAAAATATTCAATCAATCGAAACATGCGTCTCCAGCGCGGTACCACATCAGCTACAGTATTACCAAACAAAGAATGCTTCACGATGCACCTGCGTAATAGATCAGTTTTGTGGCGCGGGAAACTTCGATCTACCAATGATAAAAGAGATTTTTTCGCGCGCTGAACACTTGGGTTGTGATTGGTTTTTGATTGAAGTCTCAGACAGATGACTCATGACAGATGTCTAGCACCCCAGCGTCAAATGTGTCGAGTACCTAGCCGAACTAAAGTGTGTGGTAAAATTGTACCCAGAGTGTTTGTAAATAAAGTTCAATATAGATAAATTAAAAAAAAGCCATGGTAGCCCAGCGGTTGAGCGATTTGACCTATGGCCTCTCAAGCAGAGGGTCGTGGATTCAAACCCCGGGCTGGCACCTCTGAATGTTTCGGAATTTATGTGCGATATCGAATTTGATATTTATCACGAGCTATTCGGTGAAGGAAAACATCGTGAGGAAACCTACACACAGCGACGAAGTAATTCAACACTGGGTGTGAGTTCCTAATCCGCACTGGGCCCGCGTGGAAACTATAGCCCAAACCCTCTCATACGGAGAGGAGACCTGTGCCCTGCAGTGGGACGTATATAGGCTGATGATGATGATGACTATAGATAAATTACTCGCTCGGCTACTCTCGGATATCGTTCTGCGCTTCTCGGCGCAGACGGTAACAGCCGATGTGACTTATTTTCTTGGGAATACTGTACCACTCAAATCTGCGTGATTAGACTACTTGTAAATTTTTGACATTTCTAGTTTGATAGTGACAGGTATATAGTCTAATCACGCGCACTTTCTTTATAAGTAATCTAAATCTTGTAGTGGCTATTTTTCGACTGGTGATGATACCATCATCACCATGGCATCATCATTTGCGGTGATACCTTGGGTTCATTTACAGATGTGTGAGAATTTGATCGTTGAAATTCAAATCGTAAAATAAACCGAGTGTAGTACAGATTCAGAAATATAACGTAAGATCACGATTTTTTTTTTTAAATATGACATGGCGAAACCATTTTGTATCCAGGGCACAAAAACTATTGATTGTTTCGAAAACACCACTAAACAATAAAATGTAGTAGACTTGTCAATTTAGTATCCTATCTAACAAAAATTACTACAAAATGAGAAGATCGCGATAAAACAAGGTTCCAATCTCTAAAACAGACTAAAATTTTAGGAAACCTCATTCACCTCACCTTCATCCCGAGCCCGGATCGAAGGACCAAGTCCCGCCACAATTTGTCCAAACAACCGTCTATCTCCCACCTTATCAGTGCCGGTGGACAAAATCGGAACTAGCGCTGTCTCGAGTAAATTTGAAGCTTTTGCGTAGAAGAGAGCGACGTCGTTGGTGGGCTGAGTAAGTTTGTGGGTGCATAATAAAGTTTGCCGTTCGGTGCATACAGTCTAAGCTTGGTAATTGAATGGAGGTAACACTCGGGTATTCGAGTAAAGAAATGGAATTTATTAACCTGTTGAATTTCAAGTAAATTAGGGTTTAGTACACGAGCAAAAAGAAGAAATATAAAAGGTGCTAACAAATTAGTCACGGATATTTTTACAGCTGATAGTCCTCGATTTCAGGAGTACATTTAAGTATGAAACATCATAGGTTTTATTGTTTTTTTGGAGAAAAATAGGAAACAAATGTGTCACGTTAAAACATCCTGTTAATAAGATAATTAAATGAGACCTCTTTAGACATTCTAGAACCTCTTTAAACAATCAACCTACAGTCGGATCTTCCAGCCGAGTCAAAATGACATTTACGAAAAAAAACTTTTGACGTGACATGCTAGAGTTGCCAGGTGTCCCGATTTCCGCGGAACGTCCCAATTATTACGAGTCATAAAATGAAAAATCAGTATCATTCAAAAAAATGCATACAAATAATTCAAAATAGCACGTATTACATCATTAGCGCTAAAGGTATTGAATTTAAGTTTAAAGGTTTGTTTTAATTCAGGATTAACATTTGCTTAGAGACCGATCTCGATCCAACTACTCCTGGCGCCATCTAGTCATAGAAATTTGTGTTTTTTGGTTGTCCGGATCTACAACCTTAAATCCCAATTTATTTTACCATATGTACCGATTTAAACAAATCGTACCTAGCAACACTAGACATGACAGACAGTGTTAACATCTGGACAGGTGCATAATAGGGTGATTATTTTAAAGAATAATTGTAAATTATTTTTTTTGTTCGGTAAATTAAAACAATAAAATTATATCCAAATGTTCCTTAATTACAGTTAAAAGTTAATTGTTTTAATGTAATCTATTATCTCTTAAAATATCCGTGACTAATTTGTTAGCACCTTATATAATTGGAGGTAGGAATGTTAATACATAGTGTTTCTTAACAAGAAAATAGTTTAGCCTTACTCTATTGAGATAACTACATTAACAATTGTTTAGCAATTATTAGACCTGTGTCAAAGACGTCTAACTAAATTATTACAATATTCACATACATTAGTAAATCCACCAAAGTATCTAATAACTTGTTACAAACAGTAGGGGAGACCTAGGTGGGTTGACACAAAATTTACAATTCTGGTCATAACTCCCTCCCTATACGTTTTAGAACTATGCAAAACATACCACTAGACAGGAAATTTAATAATCTAACTATTGATTTCAGTTAAAGTGGTAATAAGTACTGATAACTATTAAAAAAAATCATTTTTCAAATCAAGTCAGAGTGTTTCAACTCTCCTAATACCGAGGTAAGATGAAACAGGTACCTAGGTAAGTTGACACAGTAGCTAGATGGTCAAAAAAATTAAAAAACGGGCATTAAAGTGAATAAAAACCTTTTGATGTTCAAGAAACAAACAATTAAAGAAACAAAGGTCAATCAGCAGTACAAATACCCTTACTCATTATACATTTATTATTTTATAATTGGGATGGCAGACTGGAATTAAGTGTGTCCTTAATTCTTAACAGAATTTTAGTATTTAATGCAGTCAGAACTGTTTAACCAGGTAATAATCGTTAACAGAATAACTTTTGTAATTTAAAGTGACTTACTTAATTCTCTTATTTAAAAAAAACCTACTTTTAACAATACATACATACATACATATACTCACGCCTGTATTCCCAAGAGGGGTAGGCAGAGCACGTGAATTCGAAAATCCAGTGCCACGTTTAGCAATTTCAGCAGGGTAACCAGATGGTCAAACGTGATATTGCAGTGACAGGTTGCTAGCCCATCGCCCACAATACACTAACCCTTTCCCAGAGTCGACTCTTACGACACCCACGGGAAGAAAGGGGGTAGTGCTATTCTAACCCGGCACCACACGGGGTTACTTTTAACAAGGTACCTACTTAAGTATTTTGAAAAAGTCACCTTTTGTCAAGCTATTTACTAGTTTTCAACTCATCTTTTTAAGCAATGACAGGCTTTCCGGAGCGCAGAAAAGTCTGAAAACGAAAATATAGCTAAAAATGCTCTTAAGAGCTTTCTTGCGTAAATAAGATTTTGCGTTTTGAATTTATTTGTAAGCTTTTTTACCCTAAACTTGTAATAACCAGTCGTTTTCTGGTAAGCATTTGAGTAATAATTAAAAATTGATTTAATACAAAAAAAAATCTTTAGCCTTTCATCTCACTAAATTATAATTAGAAACTTAGTATTAGGATATTAGGTTACGTTGAGGAGAATTTGTAATCACGCTAAAACAGACTGTGGAAGAAGTAGACTGCTCATGTTCATAGCTGGAGTAACAGTGTGAGTATCCATGTCAGGAAGGAAAGTAAGCACATTGGCAGTCGCACTACAGTAGGTAAGGCAAATTTCTTTCGTTCGAAGTTCTTGGTCGTTGGGTCGCATTGGTGGTTGGGTCTAGTTTCTTCTTCTCCAGTTCACGTTGTTCTGTGTTGCGTTTGATTAATAAAGGAGAATCGGTTTTTTTAGCCAGCGAGGAAGTGTGCCACTATAAAAAAGTTTAAATTAAATGGCCAAATGCCACATACAATAAAACCCGGAGTTAATAAAACTGAAAATAAAAGAACCGAGGTGAGTTGCAACAAACGAGGTGAATTGAAACAAGGTGTTTCAACTTACCTCTACCTTGAAATTTACGGCTCTTGACTTATCATTGCGGTTAAAATCTACAAACCGCAATTTTTCCTAAAATGTGACATATGCTTGTTAGACTACATGGACCGAGCTTCAAAAATCATCTATAATCAGCACGAGATTGGATTCCTTACATGTAAAGAAACTGTACCGAAAAAAGGATAAAAAACCTACTTTTCGTCCAATTTTGACCACCGACGCTGTATCTCCGAAACCGTCCACCTGGTGGCCACGACGCGTACTAGCAAGTCTACCGGACCGAGCTTAAGGTTTAAAATGCATAGTAGCCTAACTTCTATTTGCTATAGTTCCTGAGATATTAGCTTTGTGTCAACTTACCTTTGTGTCAACCCGCCTAGGTCTCCCCTAAAATGTGTTAATAATATTTCTTTCGAATTAACGCATTTCACTTCATTTCAAAGTAATTTATGTTCAAGTTAACTTAGAGATTATAATAGTACCAAACACATTTCTTTATGGCGCATCTTCGGAGCATGAAACAAGGTTTAAATTACAACCTTTTCCAAGCAACTCTATCAACATTATCAACAATAGGTACTCTCCTAACTTAAGAGACAAAATAACAAAAAAAATACATTGACCCAAAAAAATACCTACTTTAGTCTAAAGAGTCCACTCTAATGCTCTAAAAATATGCTATCGCATGACACCCCAACAATTCAACATCGATTGTCACACAACGGCACAGCATTGAAAATCATTGCACTAACCTTACAGAACATTTTTTTTTATGTGCATGTACAAACACGAACCGGGATTGTTGAGCCACTTGCCACTGTTCGCAATTTAGACGTACCGATGTGACCGACTAGACGTCAGCTGCTATTGGATTAGTATTACACGACCAAGTTACAAAAATAGGTAAGTGGCTCAACAATCCCTGTTCGCGATGGTACTTTGAAAACGCACGCTGTAAACATTCTGCACTCACAAATCCCGAAACAAAAAACAATCTAGCCCTACAATAGAGTGCCGGGAAAAATCAGAAACTAACTGATTTCATATAAAACCGTTTTATTCGCGACGCGGGCGACGCACGCGTTTACGATCGACAGCTTTATCGCCGTTTTATTGAGCTCCCCGTGACCAGTGCAGTCGTAAAATATATAATACACTTCTGTTAGCTCCGGAGCATAGCATGCTGTTTGTCGTTACACTATTACTAGCTTTTACGTGCTATTTTTCGATTTCATCTTCCTGGAAGGGTTTCGCGGAATATGCAGCTGCTTTTTTTATAGATTTTACAATACATGGTGCTCGTGAGCATTGCGAGAGATTTCAACCACGAATTCCAGAGGCTATAAGAAGTAATAAATGTTATATGAACTTAGGTCGAAACACGATTTTTTTTACTATTATTAAGGCACGTTTATACGACATTAGCAATTATTATGTATGAAAATTATAAAAAAAAATCGTGTTTCGACCTAAGTTCATATAACATTTATTACTTCTTATAGCCTCTGGAATTCGTGGTTGAAATCTCTCGCAATGCTCACGAGCACCATGTATAATTGCCTAGTGGTTTTATTTGTGCCCTTTTTGTTTGCCGTGCCCAGCAAGGTCTAAAAAAATCGCAATTTTCATCTTCAAGTACAAAACCTGTAATATACATTTTGGAAGGGCATCAAACTATCGAGTGCCTTGCGTACCTAAACGCTCATTCTTCTAATTAAGTAAGTAAGCTGACTAAAGTAATTCCATCTTAAATTACGCCACACATTTGGGGCCAAATGCAGACAAGACAGAGACACCTAGAGACACCAAGAGAGAGACATAGGCTAGTAATACACATGCCAGTAGCCTGCACATTTTTGTACAAGTAGCTTGACATACACCTGCAAGCTACTCGCACAAAAATGTCTCACGTTACGTTACACATTTGGTGCTCCAATACAAAAACAGAACAGAAGCTAACAAAAAAAGTGCTCATATTTGACAAACTTTTGTACAAGCAGCTTGCACGTGTGTCAATCTATATTGATAGATGGACCGATAGACCGATAGACAGTTACGTTTCTACTCAAAGCATAGAAAGCTACATCTACACCGCTTGAATCCCAGTCGGCAATCGATCGCCTATGCATTCAGGGCCTGATAAGTTGAGTAAAGTAAGTGCTCGCGTGCAGTTGAATTCACATGGCGGGTTCAGTGAGTTCGTGCTGTTTTGTGTAGTGTCGGGTTCGGGATAACATCTCTCCATCAGTGGATGTCGTAAGGAGTGACTGAGGATATATAGGTTAAGATTATGCTTTAGGCGACAGGCTAGCAATCTGTCAGTATTTATACGTCATTCCTCTGTGTTTGTACTTCAAAACGGCTACGAAACGTAAAATTATTTAACGTACTTAATGCCACTCGGCATCTTTGGCAGTCATCGGAACTAAAATTAACATTAAAATTGTTACAGTTACATTTGTCATTTTAACATAAACTCATTTGGTCGTATTAAAATTATTGGATTGCATGTTGATTTACATACTAAGTATGAATATTTCAGTAAAATAATATCAAAAATAACCGTAAATAATATTTTCATTAATCCAATGGAACGCACGAATTACGCAACTCTCATCAAAAAATGCCGAACTCATTTGTAATTAATTTGCAGAATAGTCCTTAATTATGAAATACTAAGTGACTCAGTGAATTTATTAGCTTTTTCGCAAACAAGTTTAGTTCCCGAGTTATATAGTACAAATTTCGCTAGCTTTCTACTCGCTCTTAAATATTCCCAACTAACCATACAGTCGCAGTTCTTGTGCGAGCAAAAGTTCCCGCTACCGCATCAATACGGTCCGCATGTCGTATTTGACAAGCACTCCGCCAGTACTGGCTCGAGCACTTGACAACTTGTTTAAACTCGTTACTTGGGATTACTGGTTGGCGCTGAAAATTGTATCGATGGCGGGAAATTGGAGCGAAAAATTGTCACGGATTTTTTGTCTGACATACATAAATACAGAGACCCCACGCCATCCAGTGCCACGTTTAGCAATTTCAGGGTAACCAGATGGTTAAACGTGATATTGCAGTGACAGGTTGCTAACCCATCGCCCACAATACATTAACCCTTTCCCAGAGTCGACTCTTACGACACCCACGGGAAGAAAGGGGGAGGTGCTATTCTAACCCGGCACCACACGGGACAAATAGATTAAGGTACGTATTTTAGTCGACAGGCTGGCAACCTGTCACTATTGTACCTCACTTAAAACTAAAAATTATGCTAGAAGTGACTACGTAACATGGTACCGTCATGGTTTTACTGTAGTAGCATTTTGTGTGCTTTGCCTTACGCATTTAAGAATCTAGTCGAGATGGTATCTACACTCAAAAGAAATCTCAACTCCTTTTTAAAAAAAGACACGTATGGGCTATATAAATAAAACTATTAGTCCACTTTATATTTACATATACAAAACAAACTAACACATGTTACAATATAAATAAATAGATCTTTCTTGATAAACATCTAAACTAAAATGTACATTCATTAAACTGACATAAGAATTAATACTTTTTCACAAACGTCAAATTCTTATGTGCCAGCATTTCTGAGCGCTCTACAGGAACACGCTTTAAACCTGCGTGGTAGACGCCACACACGTTTGTGACTTTCAAGTCGTCAGCTGTTCATACAAAACGAGAGCAAAACTACAGTAAAACTGAGCCAAGACGTATGTAATCCTGAACTAAATATGGAGAATATTTCTTGAATTTTAATAGACCCAAGTCTGCCCTCAACATACATACGAACAACATAACAAGGCAATAGATCAGAAGCCCGAGGCGAGGACCGCTCACTGAATCTTAATACCCACCGCCTTTTATTGCCTTGCAATATAAGATGTAGAAAAAATTAGGAAGGATATTATTTTTGCGTGAGGGTTCTGTATTATTATAATTCTCCTAGCTCCGTCGAAACAACTAGTACTAAGGGTCGTTTCCCCTTTAGCATAACCACACGACAACCACAACCACATCACAACATCACGTGGTCGTGCGTATATTTTGTATTGAAAATCAAAACAATTTACACGTATCACATTTTGCCGTCATTATCGACCGCGTGTGTAATACGACCACATCGCAACCATATCGCAACGGCAACGCAAACACTGGCGAACCGCTGGTCGGCACAAAACATGGCTAGTTTTTTTGTAGTAGGGGTGAGTTCGGGCATCACAATGCAACTGAAAAATGCTGCTACACTATTCACACGTAACCACAACTTGGTCGCATTTTAACGCTGCAACGTGGGTTGTGGTTTGTACGGACAGCTGCAGAGAAGAGTAACCCCCCGCCCATACAATGTTTCATTACTAAGGGGTTACCTTTCTCTGCAGCTGGCTGTACCTACTCCCAAATGGGGTAAAGCACACGAGACGGTCAAAAACATGACTATTTCCCGTTTCTTGCTTAGTTCTAGCATACTTTTAATAAGTTAAGAGGATAGGAGTCGCACCACTTCTCCATACAAACGTAGTCCCCTGTTTTCTCCGTAATTCGTGAATAATGACATTAGAGCAAATTTTTTTTACATTATATTTGTATCTGTTGTGGCCCCTATGATTTGCTTTAATCGATATCCTTACTAATATTATAAGTCAGAAAGTGAGTTTGTTTGTTTGTTTGTTTGTTTGTTCCGCTTTCACGCCGTAACTACTGAACCGATTGCTTTGAAATTTTGCAGACATAAAGATAGAAGTCCGGATTAAATAACAGGGTACTTTTTATCCCGGAAAAAATTGATGTTCCCGAGGGAAAATAAAAATATAGTTTTCTTGATAGATCGATATCAATCGATGATAGATCGATATCGATCGATAGATGATAGATCGATGGCGCTGTGTGTCGTTTGAAACGAGAAGTTTTCTTATAGTTGTGCTTTATACCGCAATATAACCGAGTACCACGCGGGCGAAGCCGCGGGCGGAAAGCTAGTTCTAAATAAAATAAAAAAAAATAAAAAAAAATTAGAAAATCGGTAAAAGCAAATCATAGCCACAACATACAAATTTAATGAAAAAAAAGTTTGCTCTAATGTCATTATTCACGGAGAAAACAGGGGACTACGTTTGTATAGAGAAGTGGTGCGACTCCTATCCTCTTAAGAGATACAATACATGTAACTAGAGTGTCACTTCAAATATACCTTAACCTCTCCTTAACTCTCCTCTTATCCTTAGTCGCCTCCTACGACACCCACAGAAGAAATTATACAGCAATAACGTGTTACTCTAAAGTCTCTAAACCCGACACCGTACGGCAAACTCTAACAGCGGGTACTAAACTTTAGAACCATTTATTTATTTCGACGGATCTCTAACCCCTGGGGCTACTCCGTATCGGAGAGCGCCGGTCAAGAGTGCAAATAATAAATTCAAACGACAGATTATTGGGGGCAGAGGGTATGATAAAACAAATAAGTTCTTGTTTTTTGGGTGAATAAAAATGTGTGCCTATGAGCATCATCGATATCATCATTGTTTAGAGTTGACTGAATTCGAAACACACGTCACTAGTGTACCGTATTGGGAAACTCGTGGATGAATCAAAAAGTAGTCGAGGAAATCAATCGTTTAGAAGTTAGAGTATCTTCATAATTTGTTCGCATTAGACATTTGTTAACAGAAATGTACATACCATCGCGAACAGGGATTATTGAGCCACTTACCTATGTTTGTAACTTGGTCGTGTAATATTAATCCAATAGCTGACATCTAGTCGGTCACATCGGTCATTGATTACACGTCTAAACGCGAACAGTGGCAAGTGGCTCAACAATCCCGGTTCGTGACTGTACCGCCCAAAAAGGGTAGAAGGACCAATTTATAAAATGTTGTAATTTTTTCCATACATATTCTCACGCCTGTATTCCCAAGAGGGGTAGGCAGAGCACACGAATTCAAAAATCCAGCTACACGTTTAGCACTTTCAGGGTAACCAGATGGTTAAACGTGATATTTCAGTGACAGGTTGCTAGCCCATCGCCCACAATACACTAACCCTTTCCCAGAGTCGACTCTTACGACACCCACGGGAAGAAAGGGGGAGTTGCTATTCTAACCCGGCACCACACGGGATACGGGACAGAAATGTGACACAAATAAAAAACATTATAGAACGGTTATAATTTTGAAAACTAAGCAAAAAAGTGTGCACATCGCACATCCATTATCCTTGATAGTATCTTGATAACAGTTTATTTACAGATAGTTAATGGTACAGAATCTTTAGTAGGCGAGTCCAAGCCGCACTTGCTTTTTTATATCCAAACGAAACACGCACTAACCACAGACCAAAAATCCACTCCAAAATAACTTTTTACGTGCCTTACGCGAGGGATTTCCCAAATACTTATACGATTGATACCCCGCTTAATAACATCGAAGTGTATGGCAATAATGCCGTAGAGGTTTATTTATGAAGCAAGTACAGCGGGACTCATAAATATCCAATCGCGAGATTGAGACTCCATCTTGGACTGAGACCGAGAGTGTGGTTGATTTGAAATCGTGGATGGGCGGTGCAAGGGATGTGATGGTATTGAATATTCAGCTACGGCCTTATTTCCAAATGGGGTAGAGCACATGAAACGTTACATAGACAAGACAATGATTACTTTAGCAAAATTTTATTTAAAGTTAGATAAGATTTATTGTGCTCTGCCTAAGGCCTAACCTTTTTCCTTAATCTCATGTTACGACACCTATGGAAGAAATAAAAAGTTTTTTTTTAATTCAAAATTATAAAGGGAAAAGACAGGAAAACCTACATGTTATTTTAATTCCCCAACGTATATAAGGTGCTAACAATATGTAGACGTTATTGTAATAAAAAACTTAATTGTATAAATCGCATTCCAATAAAATGTTATTTTACCAAATAACGAAAAAAGTTAAGGACACACTTAACCCATTCTTGGTCACTGTGCCAATTTGGGAACACTTAAAATTAAGGGAAAAATTTAAATTGTTGACGCTAAATGTAATATGATTGGGTACAGTTTTATAATAATAAATAAATCTCCACCTTGTCGACAATAACGTCGCTCCAAACTCTACCGAAAAGGTGAGAAAACTCGCAAAAATGCCTAAAAAAAAAATTTTTTTTTTTCTCATTTCCTAATTCCTTTTATCCTCTTTAATTATAAAATCAACAAATTTTTGATGAATCTCTGCTAGTTTCATTTTGACCATTAATGGGTTAAACTATATATTAGAAATTTTACACATGACTTTGCATGAAAAAACTCATTTTGTAATTTTAATTACCAGTTCAATTCAATTCTTTTCCACGGAAAACTGATTTTCCTTGCATATTTCTAAAGAGAAAGAAAGTCCTTCCGACCCAGGCAGGTGAAAACATATTTAAGGGCCATCCTATCTGGTTAAACCATGTCATTTCACTGCACAATATTTTTGAAGAACAATGATTTAAAACCCTTTTCAAAAGCAAAAGAAAACATTATTTCATTTAATTTAGTTGCCTAAATAAACAATAGTGCCGACTTTAAAGATAATGGTTAATGTAAAGTCGGCACGTACGCGCCGGCGAACTGGTATCTTACTTTCGCGGCTCGCCCTGGCCAGCGGAGTGGCCCCGTGAGCTAAGAAGACACGTGGAATCGGATAAGGCAAGAAATTAGGGGAATTTTATAATAAATTAATCATGTGGAAGAGTTGCTACTAATTCCGTTGATACTGATGGTTTGATACTTATTCCCAAATGGGGTAGGCGGAGCTCATGAAACGCAGCATACCTAGGCAATGAAAACTTCACATTTCATAGCTACGAAATGATAGCTAACCTGGTCAAGTTAGACAATACAAATACATAAAATTCCGACAGAGCCAAATCTCCGTAGAAACCTTAGTTTTACCATAAAGAATAAAGTGTCAAAAGTCCCCATTGATCCCATGTGAGCTAAGCGAGTCATTCGGGTTGAAATGTCAAAATTTTAGGTTTTTTGGAGTTTTCTCGAAAACGGTAAGTTTTATCAAAAAGTACCTCAAAGCCAAGTTGTAGATCTCAAAATATTCTATAAAACGGTCCTTACTAGTTTTTCTCTAAAACCCACAGTTTGCCAGGTATTTTCTGTATTTGTCACTGTATTGTCACTTGTATTATGTCTAACTTGACCAGGTTAAGCTATAAATATGGCAGAAGTAGCTACTTCTAGCTTAATTTCCATTGACATTCTTCTTTTACTTTTACTGTCATTGAATTACGGCTGAAAATATCGACCATTTGTGTAATATCGGGCACTGAGTTCTCGACCATTGGTGTAACATCGCATCCTATACTTATATGACGTCAATCTAAAGGTACAATTTGGCAGCCAACGATAAGCAATAGCAGCGGACGACGTGTCGTCGCGTCATATCGCAACGACAAACGTCTAAAAAAGTTGTAAACATCGACTTGGTCCATCCATTCTTAAGGGACGACGAAGACACACATACCACTATTTTTCGTCGACAGTTAAAATACCACATCAACCCACCTCTAACCCTTCGAATGTCCACAGCGCATCGGTATTCGCCGCGGCGGCCGGACTCCAATACTTACAGCAGTTTAGTGTTACGGTATTGTATTACCGGGTGAATGAACTCTCAACTGGTAACTTTATTAGGTTTTTGCGAGGGTGGAGCGTAACGTACGTCTGCTGGGAATACAAGCAACGCTGTGTTATGTAATTCGATATAGCGGTTATTTTCTTAGTTGGGAACTGGGACTGTTGAGCCACTTGCCACTGTTCGCAATTTAGACGTGTTTTCAGTGACCGATCTGACCGACTAGATCTTAGCTATTGGATTAGTATTACAAGACCAAGTTAACACAACATTGATAAGTGAATTGAATATTGGTAAGTGGCTCAACAATCCCAGTTCGCGACTGTACTACTTCTGCCCTATTAAGAACGTATTTTAAAAGTTTTAAAACTGTATTTGGAATATAGTGAACGCGGCTGACCAGGGCAAGTACTAAACAATCAGCCAAGATCTTATATAATTTTCTGAGTAACATTTTAGTTAGACGAAACAATAGCAGTGGAACCACTTTAGACAATAATAAAAATAGACAACGATGTATTTACTGTTGATACTGCAATGGCAATCTACTAAATTGTTCAGTCTAGTCTGCCTATTTGTGCCACCAGGACAGTGAGCAAACAATATCTTCTGTAAACAAGAGTGTAACTGTAGTATTTCGACACCTCCTACGCAGAAGGTCGTAACGTTAAATTTGTAACTTTTCAGGAGAGTGATTTTAAAATACTTTTGTGTGTTTTGCAAGTTATATGACACTTATTGATTAAATTTTTGGTTCAATCTAGGCGCAGTAGTTTAAGTAACAGGAAATTTATATATTTATTGCAATAAAAATTATTATTTCGTTAATATTTAACAAAATTTAAAGTTACGACTTTATTCTTTTTGTCTAAAGGTCGTATAAGTATGTTACGACTGTTTACGTTTGAATAAGGTCACATAAACAGGTTGTATATGGTCGTAAGTACGAAGCAAAAAGTCGTAACTACGATTTTTACACATGCATAGAGTCGTAACTTCATAGTTACGACGATTTGCACGGGGTACGGATGTTCGTGGCGTATACCTTTGCCAAGATACGACGTCGTAAGTCTGCTGTCATAAATCGGACCGCGGCCCTATAGAACGGCGCAAATCGTCGAATGTTGTAGTGCGACGGTTTGCGTGGGACAATTCAAATTATACCTACGACTTTTAGCGACTAGAAAACTCAGTAAATAACAAACATATTTACATTTTTGTTTCTAGAAGTTGTAGTTTGGATTAAAATAAATACAATGAGCCAAAAATCTAGTTTTTGGCAAAAACAGCGTTACGACCATCTGCGTCGGAGGTGTCGTTTTCATTTTTTCAGTGGAAAATGGACGGTTTTTAGAAAACGTGGATATCGTAAGAGGCGACTAAGGAAAGTTAAGGTATATTTTAGGCGACAAGCTGGCAATCTGTCACTATTATACATGCCAACTTAAAACTTAAAAAAATATGCCAGAAGTGGTTACAAAACGTGAAATAAGTATGATTTTGTCTATGTAGCGTGTCATATGCTCTGTCACCTCGTGTGGGAATACAGGCGTGATGTGTGTATGTATGTGTTTAAATGAATGATTAGTCCGATCATTGTGTGCGTCTTTAGTTACAGACAGACAAATAGACATGGTAGTCAGTCTAGTAATACCTATTTCTGCAAAATCTACACTAATATTATAAAGCGGAAGAGTTTGTTTGTTTGAATGCGCTAATATCAAGAACTACTGGTTCGAATTGAAAAAAATATTTTTGTGTTAGATAGAGCATTTATCGAGGAAGGTTTTAAATAAATACATATTAAGGTTTATGAATACATACATACATACAATGACGCATGTATTCCCAAACGGGGTAGGAAGAGGACACAAAACGCTACATAGGCAAAACGATGACTATTTCACGTTTTGTGGCCACTTCTAGCATAATATTTTTTAGGTTTTGAGGTAACTAAGAAACACTGCAAAATGTTGAAAAACAAGGGAAGTTGTATAAAGTTACTATTATAATACATATTTAATAGTCCTACTGTGTCCCTGGCACTACACTGTAATCAACTATTGTTGGGCGCCTTGGGCCCTTCCTTGCATACATTCAGCCTTGTTTGTGTTATAGCTTATCGGTCTACCACGACTGGGGTATACAGGGTCTAACAGACCCCGTGGCGATAATTCTGGGTAGGTATATAATATGCAGTTACAGTAGCTACAAACATATAATTAAAAAAATAAACATACGTCACGCCTTTATTCCCAAATGTGGTAGACAGAGCACACGAAACGATACATAGACAAAACAATAACATAAAATGTAGACCTTTGAAAACTTCTAATTATCTTGTGGTGTCGGGGTTAGAATAAAACCTCTCCATTTCTTACAAGGATGTCGTAAAAGGCGACTAAGGAAATAGGTTAAAGTATTTTAGGCAACAGGCTAGCAAACTGTCAATTTTATGCTAGGAATGGCCACGAACGTGAGATGGGTGCGTAACGATCGCTATAAAAATATTTCATATAATATTAGTCGTTATAACGCCCTTTAATATAATGATTGAATCAAATAACAACATTTGATATAATTAAATATAATATAATTATTATTTCAAATAATGATCATTTGATCGAATAAAATTTCATATAACATACTTTTAGTATAATGCATATTTCATATAACATATTTATAGAATAATGCATGTTTCCTATAATTAATTTATGATCTTAAGTTAATTTCATCCACAAGCGGACACCATAAAGGCAGCAACTAAAGCAGAAAGCATGGCAAAGGGGGGAAGGGGGGGCGAAGCCCCCCTCGCGCAATAAAAATATCTGCATACCGATTCGTACAACCACACATGGTTAGGTTCGTTAGGTACATTGTGATCCCTCAGAGCGGAAATAGAAGCCCCGCGGGAGCGGGGCTTCGTCGACTCGCCCTTAAACCCCTTGCCTGTGCTGAAAACTAAGTGCTACCAGAAAAGAAGCTAAGGTTAGGTTCGGTTTAATGTCACTTTTACAATATGTTTTTTGTTTCAAATGATGATTATACCAAATGATGTTTATAAAAAATAATGGATATGCCAAATGATTATTATATGAAATAGAAGTAGATATTTTAAAATTATGCCAATCGTTTATTATATAAAATGAGTGATTATATCCTTTGAAATTATATCAAATGTTATTATATCAAATGAAAATATATAAAAAATAATTATACCATTCATTACACACCCACGTGAGATAGCCGAGGTTTTGTCTACGTAGCGTTTTTTGTGCTCTGCCTACCCTATTTGGGGAAACAGGCGTGAATATTTTTTTTTAATCTACGCCACGTGGTTTATGTCGATAATAACGATAAAGTTAACATGCAACTACTACTTCCAAATCAAAATTCAACCTCAGTTGCTAATACCGAATTCGTTATTATTAGAACTTAGTTCAATTCGCCTGCACTTTTCAGATATCTCTAGAGCTTTCCTCCCCCTCCCTGAAATCCCCAAACAGGGGGATAACGAATCGGTCAGCTGACTTAAACCTAAATTATGTCCCACCTTCCACAAACGAGTGACTAAAACTATGCATTAAATTTTCGTGATTCTCACTCATAGTTATTGCTACAAGGAAATTACTTAAATTTTGATATAATTTTAATTACCTCAACGTTTCGATCGAGTTACGGCGACCGTGGTCACGAATAGGCTACTAGTGTCTGGACTACTTGTGTAGTAATTTAGGTATCTAAAATAAACTATCTCATATCTCAAAAACTCCTTAAAAAAAGTTAAGTACACTGGATTCAATCGTAACTGAACCTTAACAGAAGGTAACAAAGTTCAAATAGTTCCCTAACTTTTCGTTGTAAAGGCCGGGCTACCTTTACAGAAAGTTTTCAAAGGAGTCACAATCGTAAAGTAGATTAGGTAATCGACACCCGCGCCTTTCATCGCCACTGGGGGACTATTCTGAAGCATAGCCAATTAGGTGTCAAAAATTTTACGTAAAACACATACATACAATCACGCCTATGTTCCCAAACGTGGGTGACGTGAACAAAACCGTGATTATGACTCTTTCACGCTTCACAGCCACTTCTGGGATAATTTCAGATTTGATGACAGGTGGAAGAGGTATTATAGTGCCAGGTTGCTAGCCAGTCCCCTAAAGCATACCTAAACCTATTTTCCGTAATCGCCTTTACGATATCCACGGAAGAAATGGAGAGGTGTTATTCTATCCCGACACCACACAGGTAAAAATACTGTCGCCATACTGTCAACGTACTTAAAAAGAGCTCTGGGTTTAATGCATAGCCTAAATAAATCAGTCTATAACCGAATACCCTCCTTACACATTTGACATTTTGGTAAAAAAAACACAAAATCAGCAGTGACAGCACTATTTCGGAATGGACGGCAAGACAGCCGTATTAATCAGTATTAAATTAACTTGACAAAATATTAAATACTAGTGAAATAGAACAGTGATAGACAGTGCGCGTCTAAAAGCTACCATGGCGCGTAGCTCCAGATGATTCACGAATTGGCCCGAAACGTGTTGAGCTAATCTCGATATAAAAACGTGAGTAGGTCCGTTTTATTTTATTATGAGTGAGTCTCAAAGTAATTACATACATACATATTCTCACGCCTGTATTCTCAAGAGGGGTAGGCAGAGCACATTAATTGAAAAATCCAGTGTAACCAGATGGTTAAACGTGATATTGCAGTGATAGGTTGCTAGCCCATCGCCCACAATACACTAACCCTTTTCCAGAGTCGACTCTTACGACACCCACGGGAAGAAAGGGGGAGGTGCTAACCTAACCCGGCACCACACAGGAATTAATGTAATTTTATTTTGAATATTTTAATTGCAATAGCATTTTCTATTTCGTTTATTTTAATTTATTTTAGACGACTTACGAATTCCCCCTAAACGTTAAAATATCGAACGCCTGAGAATAAGGGTACCGTTTTATAAAGGGTGAATTTGTGAACGAATCACGTACAGGTTGTTCCGAAGTTACCAGCTATCGCACAGTACAGTTAAGTAAATAAAGTTCTTTTGTGCGCGGCCCGAATTGAATAGGAATCAATTGTTGAAGTTGATGTAAGTGCTTAGAAAAAAAATGACTTACTTTTAAGGGATTTGTCGAAATACGAGTACGACCTACTTATGATCATCAGTTCATCAGGAATAACACATTATTGTAAAGGCCATAATACGAGGTGTAGTTGGCAGAGTTAGTTACGTCAGTTTGTTAAGATGCGAAATAAGTATAAGTAAACACTTTATTGTACAAAAGGAAAAAATACACAAAAAACAAAATTATATACAAATGAAATGGCGAAGTACAAAGGCGGACTTATCCCTTAAGGGATCTCTTACAGCTAACCTTTGAGAAGCAGAGAGGAAACTAAATTACTGACACCGACAAAAAGAGAGGATACAATAACTCAGATAGACAAATAAATCAGATAGACCACTATCAGCCGAGACATTACATAGTGCTTTTTTACAAATGCTAAGATTTTTTTGTTAGTAAAATGGCATCAACTACGGAACGTTTCGTGTGCTCTGCCTTCCCCATCAAATAATGCAGGTGTGATGTATGTATGTATGTGAAGCAATGTTAAAGAACACAATGACGCAATTTATGAATTTAGCTATTATACAAAATGTTATTCCATAAACAAAAATCTGTCCCGCTCTAACCCAGTGTGAAAAAAGAGACGTCAAATACTTTTTACGTTCGTTTCGGAGATAAACGTTACCGTGCTAAGGTCCCAGTTATCTTAAAAACCTCGACTTAGACCCAGTGATCCCTTTGAAAAAAGAACTGGTTCATTTACCAAACATCTTATTTACGATGGATGCTATTACCACGCATCACATGTGAACAAAACACGATCTTTAGGGTCCTTAATGACTGCAAACTATTTATTTTGTAATTAAAACAAACGCGTACGTATGCACTTC
>BHDV01019022.1:75722-96537 GCA_005406045.1 Adoxophyes honmai
AACCCTTTCCCAGAGTCGACTCTTACGACACCCACGGGAAGAAAGGGGGAGGTGCTATTCTAACCCGGCACCACACGGGCACTCTTTTAAAACGTCCACGGAAAAAATTGTGAGGTGTTATTCTAAACCCAATAATACATAAGGGAAATATTTTTGTCTTGGTCCATAATCACGTAATTTTTAACGAAACCTCCATATCTCACTTAGCGATACGTTTAAAAAGGCTACTAAATATAGACACGGTAAATGGCTTCGTTTCAGAGGGTAGACAAAAATCTCATTTCCGCCTTTAAAGCAGCGGCTGATAACGCCGACTCACGCTTGGCTAGCTGCGGAATATGCAAAATGGATTGCGTACAATTTATATACCAGTAGGTATAAGTATATGTACCTATAGTACGTATAAAGAATTTTTGAATGGAAGAAAAATTCGTGACGAGTTATAAATTACGAATTTTACGTACCTACATACATCACGCCTGTATTCTTAAATGGGGTAGGCAGAGCGCACGAAACGCTACATAGACATACGCATGACGATATGACGTTTCGTGGCCACTTTTAGCATGTAATGTTTTAAACTTTCGCGATTCTCACTCATAATTATATCTTTACTTCACTTTTAGCATATTTTTTAGGCTTTAAGTTTGCGGAAATAATAGTGATAGGTTGTTATCACAGATTTATATCGAACTAGATGACTCAATTGTATGTACTTTGCGTGCCAAAAGGAAGAGCAATGCTCCTCTTTTGACGCGATTTTATTTAGTTTTATAAAGCTTAGATTAGGTTTAACTGCCTAGAGACAAGATAACTTGAATAAGGAGGCATCATATTTGAATGGATTTCACTCGGACTGTCAATTCCTATCACTAAAGAGCTAATGTGACGATACCTAGTATACCTACCGTTGAGAAAAAGTGACACGCTTGGTTGTCATACAAATGCAGGAACTCGCGGTATCTAGTTCGATATAAGTCTGTGGTTGTTATCCAGCTGCCTAAAATATACCTTAACTTATTTCCTTAGTTGCCTCTTACGACATCCACGGAAGAAATGGAGAGGTGTTGTTCTAAGTCCGACACCATACGGTAATAGTAGCTATCATATTTTGTAGTAAAATTGACTGCTTACGCCCTACACAATAAATATCTACATAGATAGGTAATAGTGTTAGTTTTATTTTCCAAAACATTTGATTTCGATTTCCATGCCGAATACAGTCTTTTTTTGTTGTACTCGTATGAATGCAATTTTTCATACTTTTAAAATTAATGGCATGATTCCTAAGAAAAAAATATTCGTATGTTGTAGTTTCACACTTCCCCATACTGACCTATCTAAATAAGCCACCCTGTATACCTACCTACAAGAAAGCTAGTGTCAGACATCGGTCCCCAAAGTGGCAGCGAAGTGAATTAGTGATGGGACGAGTGGCATCTCAGCGGGCAACGCGAGCGCGACAAGTGGCCAGTAATGGACACCTATTAACCGCAGGATACACGCTTGTAGGGTTGCCAGTACTATGTTACTTTTTATCTTTTACAGAGTACCCAATCTGGAATATAAAAATCTGCACATGAAGACGTCGAATCTTCGTTGTATGTTCACACTTACTATACGATACGTACGTTATTTAAACGAGTGTTTTCTAGTTCCTCAGTTATTTTTCGTACAACAAATACTTTATGCTTATGTTGAGATTTATTTTCATTTCAAGTTTTAACCAAGGACTCTTTCTTGGTTTTGACACAAAAAAAAACATAAAATACCAATTTGAAAGACTACGCGTTGACAGCAACCTTAAGGCTTAACACGCACTGCGGTTTTTAAAAAGCGGATCCGCAACCGCAAAAAATGTAACGTACGGCATCCTTTATAAGCGCACGCACTTGCGGTTTTTATCAGTGACTGATTTTAAAAACGCAACTTGCTACATCTCGATTTGCGGTTTGCAACCGCGCGTTTTTATGTATCCCATACTTCAGGTATGGCAGCGCCCGCACTGCGGTTCGTAAAAAGCGGTTTTTTCGTCAGTTCGGCTCAGACAGCGGAGCTGTGAGGTGTGTTTCGTGCGATGTATTATGTCATCGGATTATGTTATTCGCAATAATTTATCAAAAGTACTAATTGACATCCTGTAGTAGTTAAAAAAATGACTTTGTTGTTTCGTACATCACCGTAAATTTTACAAAAATATCCCCTCAAACATCTCAAACATCAGTTAGAGCTGTTAGAGGATGCACCCAGTACTTAGATATGGTCGGCGAAGACGTTTTCTATTTTTTTTATTTCTTAAAACTAAGGCCACAACACATGCTGTTCTGAGGAAATCCATTGTCATACTGAATGTGAAATCCGCGGAAACGCAACCGCAGTGCGAGTTCCTCCGCGGTTCGGCGTTTTCCGCCAAACCGCAACCGCAAGAAAAAAAACCGCAGTGCGTGTTAAGCCTTAACGGCAATAGACGATGATATTTTAATAAAGTGTTGCCTGCGCAATAAAGTACTTCTATTGGCTTTCCGCAACATGGCGAGATTTTTTTCCTGGTCACATTGAAAAACGACACCCGTGTGATATCGAGCTTAGAATAACACTTTTCCACTTCTTCCGCGGTTGTCGAATGAAGCGAAGGATATTAGGCAATAGGCTAGCAACTTGTCACTATAATATAGTACCTCTTAAAAAATGTTGAAGTGACTAAGTACAAAGACGTCATTATTTTGTCTGTAGCGTTTCGTGTGTTCCACCTGCTCAATTTGAGAATACATACATACAATCACGCCTGTGTTCCCAAATGGGGTAGGCGGAGCACACGAAACGTGACATAGACAAAACCATTATCACGACTATATCACGCTTCGCAGCCATTTCTTGCTAAGTTTTAGATTTACAAAGATGTAAGAGGTAGAATAGTAACAGGTTGCTAGCCTGTCGCCTAAAGCATACCTAAATCTATTTCCTTAGTTGCCTCTTAGGACATCATCATCATCAATAGAGAGGTGTTATTCTATCCCGACACCACACGGCGGTTCGAGAATACAGGAATGACGTAAGTATACACATGTAAATTGAAAAAAAAATTTTTTTTTGTGCGTAGCAACCCTGAGGAGAGGGTCATTACGCGGTTTCCGACTCTCCGACGCACGCACCGCTCCTGAGATCAAAGAACATCCACCTGTTCAGCTTGGAGAACGAAACGCACGGAACGAAAAGTGTAAAGGGAGGAAATGTTTACAGCCGAGGAAAAAGTTGGTATTTAGCAATTATGGTCTTTGCTTGGTTATCTTCGTTTCGTATGTCTTTTCGTATATTGGGTGAGGCTAAAAGTTACTGACTTATTTTCCTTTGGGTATAAACTAAACGTGGCACTGGATTTTTGAATTCATGTGCTCTGCCTACCCCTCATGGGAACACAGGCGTGAGAATATGTATGTATGTATGTATGTATAACTTTTTTTGCTAATTATCTGTTACTTTGCTTGTGTGCAATAAAAAGATACAAAAACATAATTATAGTAACACCTATTTTTATATTCACATACCTATGTTTTTATAGATTTTTATGCTATTTGTGGGTTTGACTTTGACTAAATATATTTTTGTTTTACACCGAAAGCCTGTGCATTTTTAATACAGTCCTTACAGTGCCTATGCTTATACTGGCTACGCGAAATGGAACTATGACGAACTCAATTATATTATGGATTATATTATAAACCAAATATCATAACAAAAAGTCACTTATCCCATTTCGCATTTCAAGCGTCGATATAGTAAATTACCACAGACGCACTAAACACATTAGTAAAATTCAACTTTTTAACAGAAATATCCACTACAATGCCCATCTGTTTCGACTCTGTATCACGCCTTAATCTGTTCTCATTACGTCCCGTAGCAAAAAGCACGAGCCCAAAAGAACAAAAACAAATGACACGAGTCGCATCGTTACCACTTCATCCCGCTAATCCGGGACAAAACAATGGAATGCTTTTAGGAACACCGCGTTTTTGCAGCGGCGCGTAATCTGACATCGTTTACGGTAAGCACTCCTGACTGGGACGCGGCTTGACGGAGGCATGGCGCAAGGTATAAGCGTTGAGCGAGTTTCTGACTAGGATTTGTGTATGTGTTTACGTATATGCGATGGGGACAAATAGTGATATTAAAGGTGTAAGTGATATAAAACATGTGGTGGGTTTCGACATCATTTTAGAGGATTTATGTTGTATTAACGTTTAGTACTTTTGTATCTTTACTACCAAAAATTATGTTTAGCTTGAATCCCGATTAGGGTAAACTAATATTTGCCTTGACAGACCGCTTATTTTGCAGTGGCTCGCACTAAAGCATCTTTTATGCATGTAGAATACGCCAAAAACGGTAAAGTATAGGCACTTAATGTAGGCGAAGGCTATTATTTATATTAAAAGTTTGCAATAAAGACAACAGTTTTTTTTATCCTAATTTGTAATTAATACCTATTTAAGTATCTTTGTACCTGTGGACTTCCCAAATCTAAGAATTTTTATGATACCCAGTTTTATAGCGGGAGTAAACGTCTTATTTTCTCAGTACTGGATATAAAGCTCGTCACAGACTAGGCACAAACGATAATATTTTATCTGCGTATAAATGCCATATTTCCATACCGATGTACCAACAGATACTTGATGGTAAATCTGCGCTGTGTGTGCTAGCTCATTAAATTGTATAGGGAGCGATATTGACAGATATCTGTTCAGTAACAGATATCTTATCGTATCTGCTTAGTGTGTGACACGCTTAACACATACATAATTACCACTGTATTGTCAAATGGGGTAAGCACGCGAAACATAAACGAAAATATAGTAACGTTTCATAATCACTTCTTCAGCATAATTATTAGGTTTTATTAAAACACATGTACATCTAGGAAATCACGACAATGACTAGTTGTTGCTTTCTACGCCATCCCTAGCAGAAAAAAAAAACAAAAATACACTCTAGAAGGTAAATCAGAAAAAAACTGTAAGGTCAGGTGGGGGAAGAGAAACGCAGGGGTAAGAGAAACTACAGACCATACTCACTCATAACTCGTACGAGTTATGATCTGTAGTGCCTCTTACCCCTGCCCTGCCCCTGCGTTTCTCTTCCCCCACCTGACCTTATTTAAAATCTGATATCGCTACCGCTAGTCGCTTGGAACCCATCCTTCCCATCGGTATCACAGAATAACCGACTTCTGAGGATTAGCGCACTTTATACGATTAATTGGATACTCGACCTGGGCACAAAGCTGTTTTGGACTATGGGTTTTCAAATACAATCTTTTCTCAAAGACAATAATTCAACACTGCCAGCGCAGCGGCAAAGCTTTTGATGTTTTAGAAAATAAAAATAAGGAAAACACAATAAAACCAGTCGCACAATAAGTTTGAAAACATGAAACTTTCAATCTAAATACTTACTTTAACCGCTCGTATGCGGGTGACAGATCTTCACGACATTTCTATATAATTTATATGGAACAGATCTGCTACTAGTATATAAGGTTACTAAGCGTACGAGAGGTAAAGTCATGAATAACTATTACATTTAAGTAAGAGTGCAGTTAACGACGTATCCGAATTAAAAACTTAAAAATCCCAAAGCGTTTTCCTTTCAAATTTTGAATATCTCCAAACCTAGCTAAACATCCTTACTAATATTATAAGTCAGAAAGTGAGTTTGTTTGTTTGTTTGTTTGTTTGTTTCTTTGTTCCGCTTTCACGCCGTAACTACTGAACCGATTGCTTTCAAATTTTGCAGACATAAAGATAGAAGTCCGGATTAAATAATAGGGTACTTTTTATCCCGGAAAAAATTGATGTTCCCGAGGGAAAACAAAAATATAGTTTGCTTGATAGATCGATATGAATCGATGATAGATCGATATCGATCGATCGATAGATGATAGATCGATGGCGCTGTGTGTCGTTTGAAACGAGAAGTTTTCTTATACATAGTTGTGCTTAATACCGCAATATAACCGAGTTCCACGCGGGCGAAGCCGCGGGCGGAAAGCTAGTAAAACATAAATAATGCTAGAAATGGCTGCGAAGCGTGAAATAGTCGTAATATTGGTTTTGTCTATGTCACGTTTCGTATACTCTGCCTACCCCTTTGGAAACATAGGCGTATGGGAACATGTCGCTCGCTTTCACGTGAAAAATCAACATCGAAGTCGAATTACGCGTTCGAGAGCTACGGTGCCACAGACATACAAACACAACACCTCTTTCAATCGGGGGTTAATCACCCTTGGAAAATCAACCTTAACCCCCGCACTCACCCCTAAATCAAGCGCAAAAAGGCACGAGTTGACCGGAAATAGTGGAGGCTGTATTTACAACTTCCGGGCAATTAATAACTTTTATGGTTTCCGGGGCCCCGACTCGCACAATTAGCGCGGCTATAAAAATCTTCCCGGCTGATTGGAAATCGGACCCTTTATTAAACGTACAGTCGGCAACAGACGATGAGGCCGCAAGTACAGGCGTACACAGAAAGTTTCCAGAAAAATTTATAAAGTTAAAACAAAGAAAAAACACTTCATTGCCATGAGTGGCTATTGTAAGAAATCTATATTACAGGGTGCCCGGAATTTGACCGTAAATATTCTTCTGTACCAAAAACCTACAAAAAAGCCGTTTTTTGTATGGGAACTCTCCTCAAATGCTTATTTTCATGCATAAATTATACGCACTTACTTACTTTAAGTCCGTAAGGCGTCGGGTTTAAAAATTCACCTTTCCATTCCTTCCGTGGATGCCGTAAGAGGCGACTAAGGAAATAAGTCAAGGTATATTTTAGGCGACAAGCTAGCAACCTGTCACCATTATGCCTGCCAACTCAAAACCTAAACAAAAATAATTACGTTGGAAGTGGCCACGAAGCGTGAAGTGGACATGGTTTTCCCTATGCAGCATTCAGTGTGCTCTGCCTACCCCATTTGGGAAAACGGGCATGATGTGTGTGTATGATATAAGTGTTGCCTTACTTATGATACAAAAAAGTAGGTAAAATATAGTAATGTTAAATGAAATATCATCTATGTTTAGGCGTTGCCGCGATGCAGTAATTGAATGAGGGGCCGCGGGCTGCGGGGCCGCAAATCTACTTACAATCTCTTTGTATTGACTATCGCGGACCCGTGGCTAGGAATCGTGGATGTGGCTTGTGGAATTTGCAAATAAATAAATAAAATATCAATGTTTCTCCCATGGGTATGAAAAACGTCTTTATATTCAGACAATTTAGTGGTCCATAGAGTGTTAGTGTACAAAATTTCAATATAGTAAAAAAGGCCATTAAAAACAAAATTGAAGATACATCTCCTTTTTTCTCAATTTAAGTAGATAAAGAATTGGTTTTTCCTACTCAGAAGCGAAAGCATAATCGATATGGACAGTTAAAAAAATTGTCCCAACAAATTGTTTCATTCCATTACTTCTTTTTCACACACACAGAATGACGCACGGAGTGGAATCATAAATCAAAGATACCATCACGCCTGTATTCCCAAATGGAGTAGGCAGAGCACACGAAACGTTTCGTGGCCATTTCTATCATATTTTTTTAGGATTTTCGTTGGCAAGTATAATAGTGACAGGTTGCTAGCCTGTCGCCTAAAATATACCTCAACCTATTTCCTTACTTAGTCGCCTCTTACGACATCCACGGAAGAAATGGAGAGATGTTATTCTTAATCCGATACCACACGGAAATTATAAAATTTGTATGTAAAATTAGGTTTTCTTTTTAATTTTTGTGGACATCACCCATGACATGATTCTTGCATGAAAAATAATGTACCTACGGACAGCTGCAGAGAAAAGTAACCCCCTAGTATTGAAACATTGTATGGGTGGGGGGCTACTTTTTTCTCCAGTTGACTGTACATACATACATACATAATCTCACGCCTGTATTCCCAAGAGGGGTAGGCAGGGCACATTAATTCAAAAATCCAGTGCCTCGTTTAGCAACTCAGGGTAACCATCAGGTTAAACGTAATATTGCAGTGACAGGTTGCTAGCCCATCGCCCACAATACACTAAACCTTGAGTCGACACTTACGACACCCACGGGAAGAAAGGGGGAGGTGATATTCTAACCTGGAACCACACGGGGACTGTACAACATTTTATAAATTGGTCCTTTTACAGTTTTTGGCCGATCTGTGACACTCACTTTCGTAACTCCGCGATGCCGCTTGCGCTCCAGGGGCATAATGACATCAGCGAGCGATAGGCACTCTCTCGTATCCGGGGATTTTTATCACAAACGCTCCCCTTACGCATAAGTATATAAACTAGTCGCCTTGGGCGTTCTTGGCGGTCTTATATGGGTACTTACTATATCTTTATACTAAGAATACATTCCATGTGCATTGTGCACTCCATAGTCCATCCATTCACACTCGTTTCATGTCGTGTTTTGGATCGCTTTGCTTTAAACCAGCAAGATTAAACACTATCTTTGTCACTAACGTGTAAAACTACATAAAATAAGTACATTTAGGCTAATAAAACTTTAAATTCATAAGTAATTAAGATTAGCATTTTTTATGTTATCGGTATCAAGTCAAGTAGGGGTAGTTAGTGATTACTCACTTCTTAAATCGAGTTTATTTATAGGGTTGGTTCGTAGCCCTTCATGTATGAGCCATATACTATACTGCTCGTGCTCGACGAAACTAATACCGGCGTATGACTACCCTTGTTATAAAAGTGACGTCTACTTTACGACGTAGCCTCTTTTAACCACTAATTCGGCCTAGCCTTAAAGTCGGATTAAGACAGTTCTTTCTCCAGAATACCTGGCCAATGGTGCCTTTTAAAACAGAATCAAACACACGTATTGTCTTCCATCTTCAGTGCGGGTGGGCACGTAGGAAACTTTTCTAATTAACTTGCGGAGAAGTTTTTCGCTGGCACCGGACCGGAGTGGCTTTTGTTGTACTTTGATGTCTGTTCTACCTATTTTTTATACCTCTAACTTATTTTCGCCTTTGGATGGACCTTCGGACCTTTATTGGATGTTTGGTAACCTTTTTAATTACAAATTACACATTGGCTATTCGCATCCCTACCAAGTTCTTAGTAATATTATAAATGCGTAAGTAATCCTGTCTGTTTATTGCACTTTCACGCCAAAACGATTGAACCGATTTGAATGGAATTTGGTATACCGATAGACTAGAATAATAAAAAAAACAACTATTACAAAGATAGAAGTCGGTAAATTTATTTCATTATCTTAAACTATGTACAAAATTACTATTACTAAGCGTAATCACACACGGCCGCAGATCGTTGCCCTGCACCGTATCAGAACAATCGATGTTTATCTCAACTAATATAAGTAAGGCCCAGCGCAGACGACAGACTTTTTGTGCGATCGAGTCTGCGGCACACAAAGTCTGCGTGGATTGTATGCATAGTGCGCCGGACTTTTGGCGCGTCGTGTGCGTTACTGCATATTATGATTCCATAGGTTCTTTTTTTACAGACTAAAAAGTCCATCGCGGATAGTCTGTCGTCTGCGCAGGGCCTCGGTAAAATGTACGGTATTTCTCCATTTCACTATGCATTGTGATTAAATTAGGCATTCTCGTAAACTTTTGTAAAGCCTGATGTATCTTTGTAATGTCTTTCATGACCTGACGGCATAAATTTTGGTTTTCTGTTAAGTCACTGATCCATAAATTGTTAAGCGAAATATATAAGTTATATAACACAATGCACATTTTCCAACTGGCAGTATTTGGTAAGCGTCTTCGCCTTCGAGTTGCAATCAACCGATTCCCGGCACACTTGTAATTGGCAGACATAGATATCGTACGCTAATAATGATGATAATACGAGACTCATCGTGAAAAAGTTTTTAGTGATGCAAGTCTAGCATAAAATTCCTTGATTACACGTAAGAACATTTTTTACCGAAGCTGAGCACAAAAAAAATATACAAACTTAAAAAAATATATATATTAAGAGACATAGAAACAATAAATAATGTTATCGCTAGAGTAGATTAAAAATACACTAAAATTCAACTAAAATTAAACGAAACCTATTTAAATATATCTGTCTTAGATGGACAGTCGTCACTTGTTTGTACATAATGTATAAGTTGATATTTCACACTACACGAAAATAGTCTTAAAGAAAAATTTTGAAAGCTATTTTTAGTTAAAAAAAAAGATTTTTTAACTTTAGCCCAATCGCCTCAGTCAAGACGATATGGTGCGGCGCACGAGTCACTTTCAGACTGTTCTAGTTACTCAATGACAAGTAGGATTTCTCTTCGAGTCAATGCTAGGTGCATAGTAAGGTAAATGTGCCAGTGTTTGACGTTTCACTAATATAATTAAGGCATGGGCACTTGTTGATGGGCACAGGCTGATGTCAAGGCGACATGGTTTAAATTTGATTGGAAAAAAAAATCCTTTTAGTTCAAATTTCACTCATATTGCTATGACATAGTGTCCATGCCTTATAATTAAATAGTTCAGTGTCGACTGCCGCAGACTAGATTTTTAGTCGACCAATAGTCCGGCCATTTCTCTCCCAAAATCAGAGACTGAAGATAAAGAGTTCGATGAACTATCGGCCAACTGAAAAACTGCAGATTGAACGCGCTCGGCTGTACTTAATTGTAGAGATTTCCTTTTAGGAAAACCGCTGTTCTCATAGACAAACCCCGTTATCAGTGGTAAAAATCCATTGAAACATAAAAGTTGGCTCTGTAAACTAACATTAGCATGTCAAACCAATCTGTCACCTTGACATTGACATCCCTATGACATGATTTCAATGAATCTTCTTCTCTGGCATTGGTATCTACTTAGAAAAACATACAAACACAAAGATTACTTCCAAGTCCTGATTAGTTCCAAGTTCCTGTACTTCCAAGTCTGGAGACTAAGCACACAAAACGTTTCATAGACAAATCCTTGACTGTTTTACCTAGACAACGGTAAAGGTTTAGTCTGCTAGCCCACCTAAGTACCACTTCTCAATACCCGCGTGGCATCAGTAGACTCAAGGTCACAGCACACATATCAACTCGGAAAGGGATCGCCTCCGTATCGCCTCGAGCCGGTCAGTAATGTTTGTATGAAACTCCATACTGCAACGCACACTAATTGGAATCGTAACGTAACCGCCTCGCCTCGGAACAGGCTCCGAACCGCGATGCGGTGCGTGGTCAACTTGCAGTTCCCGCGCTTACGGCTCGTCGTCCCCGCGCTTACGTTTCTCCGTACGCGAGCTCACGTCTCTTCGTCCACTCTTGCCCCTGTCCTTATCAGCCAGCAGTCGGCGAGCCGTAAGCGCGGTGTCGCCTAGCCGTAGCTGAGTAGTCGTACAGGAGCTGCTGATACGCTTTGGTTACGTGCATACGTTAGGTTGACGCCTGGGCGATGTCGAGGCGAAAGGCGCTACGGTGGCGATCCCTTTCCGAGTTGATATGTGTGCTGTGACCTTTAGCACGGCAACATACGCGAGTTGTGCTGCGCGCGGGATATACTACTTGTCACTTTCTGACGTCTCTAGTGACAAGTATAGTCTATCTCGCGCTCATCTCTACTCGCGCCCTGTCGTGCTATGCCAGCTGGTTGAGAATTCCACCTCTAAATGTCTTCCATGGACGTTAGAGGCGACTAAAAAAGTTTAAAGGGCCATTGAAGAACTAAGTGCTCCAATTATCATCCTGACACCTCTCCTCCCAGTCAGGGTTCCACCAGCTCCTAAAATGCTCGTGGACCGACTGGTTCATCACCTTCTCTTTATCGTTGAGGGCTGCGCAGACGTTGCAGACGTCCTCTATAGGCTCAGACTCCGAGTAGATGTAGTGGTTCCTCCATCGGAAGTAGTCGTGATATTCGCTCGGAGTGGCGATGAGGTGCACCATTAACGCTGCTAGCTCTTCTGGCTCGTGTTTTCTGGCATCGATGTAAGACCCAGGCGGCAGGAATCTGGAAGGATGTAGAAGATTGTGAGCTCCGTGTTCCATAAATAAAGAATCGAAATTAGGTAGTCCTATGTTTTTTACATCATTTGAAAAAATATTCAGTCTAGCTATCGCCCACAACTCCTTGCATAGCGTTATTTATCCGTATTTGTATATTTTCCGGGATAGAAAGTAGCCTACGTCTTAACACAGCGTGTCAACTTTCCGTATACCAAATTTTACCAAAATTTGTCTCTCCCTTTGGGCGTGAAGAAGTATCAAACATCACACACCCACTCACAAACAAAAATCAAAGTGGGAATATCTGAAATTGTTCGCATGCATTCGTAGATCACGCCTGTATTTCCAAATAGGGTAACCAGGGCGGACGAAACTTAAACAAAACCATGACTACTTTTTTCAGGTAAGAGGTAGGTATAACAGCGACAAATTGCTAGTTTGTCGCCAAAAACATTCCTCAATCGCCTCTTATAAGCATTATACTAAACCCGACACCACACAGCAATTACCTTGAATAATTGGATCCTCCATAAACAATAGGAACAGCGTTATGATTCAGAGCCGTCAGTAGTTTCTCCGTGACATAATCCTCAGCAAATGCGTTCTCAAACGAAAGATAGAAGTAGTAATCAGTCTCCACTTTAGTGTTGCACAACTTCTCCCTTGCCCTCGGGCAGCGAAACGGACCGCAAGCACCGTATATATCCACCGTCAAATCGTATGGTTTCAATGCTTTTTGCAACGATTTCACGTACTTTTCTCGCTTGCTCCTCGTTATACAGTGCGACACAAACCACGCAGCAGCTTTCTTCTTACTTTTCAGCTTCTCCTTAAATTCATCGTCAACCTCATCCATGTCCTTTATCCATTCCATGTCGATCCGCGGCCCTACTGGATTACCTTCGATGTCTCTTATATAAATGTAGGAATACACAATATCGGAGTTCAATTTATAAGTGGCAGTCCAATTAAAGAGGCCATCAAACCACGGATTGCAAACGGGCTGGTAAGTTGATGATTCCAGGTTGAAAAAGATGAATTTTTGATACGGGGACCTTTGCTTCGGTAGTTCAGCTAGAGTGGTATACCTCATGGCGCGCCCGTTGATCGCCACGGCATCAAACTTTGTTATGTCGCCGCCAAAATAGTCCCTCTTCGGTGTAACGAAACAATTCGTGAACTCACACTTGTTTTTAATGAACCCTTGCTGTCCATTGCCTAAGTAATAGAACGGAGACGCATCTTGAGGCGTCCAGAGCAATATGTACTTGAGTTCTTGTGAAAAGCGATCTTTCTCTCTATACTTCTCGGCGAACCTTGAATCCTGAGCGACTATATCCAATGCTTCTTGCATAAGCTTTTCATTGACTTGCGCTGTTGAGTACCGAATCGAGTTCACGTATATTATAGACACAGGGAACGCAAAACAGAGGAGAAGAAACAAGAATTGAGAACGCTTTGAAGTCCGAACAGGACCCTGTGGCATGTTCAATTGTGTGTATCTCACCATGATGATGTTAATATCACCTATTTTATTTTGTCATGTGATCATCTAGATTTCTTCCACATTTATATCCTTCCATGGGATTGGAACATGAATCATTTATTGGTCTTTTGGCAGCGTAAATATTTGAAGACTTTTTTATAAGACGCGTCTTTTGGTGTGCTATCGTCTTGAGCTGTAATAATAAAGTGGCCCTCATTAAAATATCAAGTGAACGCGAGACCTATTTCATGTTGATTTGCATGCAGGCCATAGTGACGCTCTAGTTCAAAACGACGGCTTACGATATTGAAGTATTAATATTGGTCTTTTTATGTTGAAAGATAGGAAAGTGGTAGATTTTATTAGACAACAATCGCATTTTTTATACTATGGACGAATGCTAGAATCACCGGTCTTTGATGAGCTTTTTGCCAAAAACCGCAGGCTAACATAGTAAAAGGAGAAAAATATGTTTGAATAGAAGTTGACCATCGTGTAAATAAAGAAAATTATAAACGTCTTTAAAAATGAAACATTTAAACAGTTCTTAAATGTCATAATAATTCGGACAGCATAAGAAATTTTAGAACTGTGAAGTGTAGATGATCAATGCAAATGTGCATAAATGCGAAGAAGTTAGGTAACAACATTGCCAAGTTCTACTGATTGATATACCCTAACAAGAAATGTAATAGGATCATTTAGCATAGTTACGTTTTCACAATCAACAAGGTAGTCTTACTCTGTGGGTTACCATTTTAATAAAGTTATCCTAGATAAGAAGAATATTAACCACTATAAATTTTCCAACTGCAAGATACTACAAGAAATAGACAGAATCAAATATTTTAAGATGTGACTACTTAGTCCTCTTTTTCTAGTATTCATGAAGATTAATATTAAAATATATGTAGATTAAAACAACTGAAAGGAAGTTTTGATAGTGCAAAGTTAGTTATCGTTCGTTAAACTATCAGAAAGCGGGCCATCTCTACTAGCATAGAAAGATTTGTCCTTTAAAATAACTTCGCACACATTATTCCATGAAGAATAAATAATAGTAATACAATAACACGTGTATGCACAATTGGACCAGTGCTGAGCGACGGCATAAATTATTGTCAAGGTACTGTTTACATAAATAAAATATGCAAATACAATCTAAATAAAAATAGCTTTTAAATAGCTTTGAAATTCTCAAGAGCTGTAAAAACGTTGACTCATATTTATTTGTCAATAATAAAAGATTCAATGACAAAAAGCGTGGCGAAAAACACAAAGCTGAACGTGATACTAAAATTTCAGAAGAATACAATTTACATACTACATTAAAAAAACACGCTTCTGCATTTCCAAAAGAAGTAGACATACAATGCGAAATATTAGGTACGTAAACAAATTCTTGACTTGAACTTTCTTGATATTTTGTAATTTCAAATTAAAACTAATCATTGCACACTTCGGAATTATATTACCTTGTTTTTTAAGTAAATCCAATAATGTCCAAGTATTTATCACCCGGTTTCACAAAACACGTGTCCATCACCACAGGTAAAGACAAAATTAGACCATCCAGCTATCTTTTGAATCGATAACACTATCTGATTACGGCTATCTGTGTTGATATTTTTTATTAATTCTTAGTCTATGACTAGCTCTAGTAACACTGTTTGGTAGACTTTCAATGTATGTGCCTATATTTCTTTTCCCTTTTATAATCATTAATACCAGCTCAGAACAATCTAATTTTTAGCAAAATATTAAATCTGTAGCTCTTCGTATACTGTTATTAGGTATAGTTAATACTCTTAATACTCATTATGTTTCAGTTAGAATACGCTTTGCAGAGCGTTGGCGCGCAGTGCGCGTTTGTTAGAAGCCGCCGCGGCTCCTAGATGAAGGGCTACGGATAAGCTCGAAACATGTCGAGCTAAACTCGATTTAACACATGAGTTATCCGTATTTTTCACTATAACCTACGAATAATTTTTATTTTGGCAGAAAAAGAAGCGTTTAAGTTTGACCAATATATCTACTTCCTCGTAATTCTTACACGAGTGAATCAATTTCTAGACGCGACTTTACACCGATTCCTAGCTATGTTTCAATCAAAATAAGACAGAAGTCTTTGATATTGAAGTATGAAACTAAATTTTTATGGCGTTTGTTTTAAAATTCTTTATAGCTCATTTAGGTCTTATTGAAATTAGATCTCAAATACATCAAGTGTATATTTGCATTACCTCAGTCAGTCTGTGCATAGCCTGAAGTAGTCATGGTTTTATCTGCGAAACGTTACGTATACTCTGCCTACCCTATTACAGAACAGGCGTAATTTTTTGATTAATTGATTGCATTACCTTTCTTAGTCCCATTCCGGACACTGTCTTCTATATTGAGGATTCCACCATTCACGAAAATTTTCATAGACTTTACTCGTCTCCATCGTCGTCTCATCATTAAGTGCTGCGCAGACCCGACACATGTCTTCGGCCTCCAGGGGGTTGTGGTAGCTGTAGTGGCTTCTCCACTTGAAGAAGTTGTTGTAAGCCGATTGGTTCTTCATGAGAGCCACCATCGTGGCTGCTAGTTTCTTTGGACTATTCTTCATTGCATCCAGGTAGGAACCTGGTGGTAGGAATCTGTAAAGTTACAATTCTTAACTAACTTTTGTTGCCCAAATCTCATAGCCCAAGATAGATAGCCCGAGCAACGAAAAGGGCTATCTACGTGATTGAATCAGAAATGAGGAGATCCGTAGGCGAACTAAAGTCACCGATGTGGCCCACTGGATTAGTAAATTGAAGTGGCAATGAGAAGGCCACATTGCATGCAGAGCAGAGAGTGCAGAGCTATGGTCGAGTGCTCGAGTGGAGACCAATGACCAGCAAACGCAGCGTAGGACATTCAGGTACAAAACCGATAGATGACCTTATAAGTCACCGGAAGGCGCTGATTGCAGGCAGGTCGCTTCCAACCAATACGATTTTGAAAGTCTTAAGGGGAGAATAGACGTCTTATGGCTGAGATGATGATAATAATAATAAACTTTTGTTAAAGTGGCAACTGTCTTATCAAATCTGGTTAATACATTAGCATTGAATACTTGACGATATACTAGTTTTGACCCGGGTTTAACTGTACTAGCTTCAATGGACGAGCTTACAAGTTTATGTGATCTTAAAGAGTATGCCCACTTTCTGTGGGAGAGTTTTAATTATTATCGTAATTACAAGAATAAGTACCTGGAATAATTTGCACCACCGTAAACGATGGGCACGGCTCCATTACTAATCGCTGTAAGCACTTTTTCAGTTACATAGTCTTCCGCTATGGAGTTCTCAAAAGACAAGTAAAAGTAATATTTACTCGGGAGTTTGTTACACGAAGGCATATTCCTAGGACACCTTAACGGACCGCATGAACCGTATATATCTATTGTATGCTCGTACGCCTCTAAAGCGGTTTTCAACCGTTGAACATAATCCTCTCTTTTGCTCTTCGTGTGGCAATTTGAGGCCATCCAGACAGCAGCTTTACTTTTACCTTCAGCAACAAATGTATCGTCATCTCCTTCATTCCACGTCATGTCTATTCGTGGTCCCACTTCGTCACCAGCTGCATTCTTGACCAGAATATATGCTAGCACAATATCTGAGTTTAATTTATACGTCGCAGTCATGTTAAAGAAATTGTCAAACGCTGGATTACAAATCGGTTGGTTGTGCGATGACTCCATATTGAAGAATATGTATTTCTGATGCGGGTACCGCGATTTTGGAATATCTAAGAATCCATAGCTTTTTAAGTTTCGACCATTGAAGGCGATTGCGTCAAATTTCGATAAGTTGGCTCCAAAAAAATCTCTGTGTTTCGTCACGAAACAATTTAAAAATTGGCATTTGTTCTTGATAAAGATTTCATTTCCTTCTCCCAAGAAACTCAGTGGAGCGTAGTCGTTTTGTGTCCAGAGCAGTAAATATTTTGTGGTTTCCTTTTTTCTTAGAACAGTGTCATTGATTGGTAATTCGTCCAACAAATAATCGGTGTTAAGATCAGGATTTCTAGTGATGTATTCAGCCATCCAGATAAAAGTCAATAAGATGAATATGACAGCAAATTTTTGGAATCGGCTCATCCCCTTCCTGCACTTATGATCGATCATCGTGCTCATGGTGACAATTTTATTATGATTAATATCTTCTATGGGCTCAAAACAAGAAGCCGTCATTATTCTGTAACAAAAAAATGAATGTGACATAAGGATAAGCAGGCTAATGAACTTTCCAATTTTAGTTTTTAAGTTTGATAAAAATGACTGTACCTATTAGAACGATCCATCCCGGATTTGTATTGTTTCATGCATCATTGCAATTAAAATGTATGTATCATGCGTACTTGAAACAACATGCGTACTTTAAGCCTTCCAAAAATCATTATCTACTACTCATCGATCATAGCTACAGAGCGGCAGGCAAACGAACGTGAAATAGAATTCGCAAATCTTTAAAGAAAAATGGATGTAGTACATTACACCTAGCCTGGTCCTTCCCTACATAGAATTTTAATTATTTGAATTTGAAATTTAATTATGGTTAATAAAAAAAACGACATTAGGCAGGACAAGGCTCGGCTTATTATTAAATTGACTAAAGCCGCTATGGAGCCAATAGGTAATCCAAATAGATAGATCTAGTTGGTTAAGATCATAAACAACAATATTTATATATTGTTCTACGGGTTTTATCATAACAAAATACATTAATTAAAAAGTATTTTTTCAAGCTTTGTTCCGTTCACATACAAAATTGTATTTTAAAAGTTGAATGAATCAACGTACATATTTTACAACAATTAAATGTAATCGTATTTTAGAACATTTTCTACAAACCTCTTGAACAAGTCTTAGGTACGTCTTAATTGTGCCCATAGCGTTAAAAACCGTCAATTTCACAGCCAACACAATAACCACACCTAAAAATCACTCATTCCGCTAACGTTTTCAATTTGGCTTTCATTTGATTCAGGGCCCAAACAATTTTTTCAATGAGCATGTCTCGGCTGCTAAAGTCACTATAATAATAACAGTGGTAACGTGGTATCAAAGCGGACTATCGAATGTCTGCCGGCCTACCCCCCTTGCCACGTGATTCAGAAGACATTTTTCACCTACCCTACTTTTGCGATGCGATGCGCACATAATTAAAAATATTCAGACGTAGTTTCAAACTCTTATTTATTTTGGCATAAAAGTAAAAACTATTAAATTATCAGAAGTAGTAGAACATGACGTGTTGTTGTTTATGATTTTGCAAAGTTGTTGATGTTTTACAAATAACCCTGTATAGGGTTACTATTTACAATAAAGATAAAACTAACGTAATAGAACATAAGGATGAAACTGCTAACCACGTCTATTCCTATACAAAGATAGTTTAAGGCAAAGTAAACAAATCTTGACCTAAAGAACTTTGAATGTTAGATGCGCACCATTAAACCTCTGTAAACAAAACAATAAGCACATCGAACACTTATTTGGTAGTTCGGATTTTGCTAGAAAGTAAATTCAACTGTAGAAAAATAATATGTTAACACATTTGTATCAAAAATTGGGTACGACAACAAAAACTTTTAATGATTCTCTTGACAGTTTGACATTTGTCAAATCAAATCATGACCAAAGCAGCTCTGCACTGCGTATGAAGAATAGCGTAAAATGGAACGAAATACAATTGACCTAATTAATTTCTGACCCTCCATAGAATTTTGATACAATAGACGTGATAAAGATTTCCTTTTGGAGCAATACAAAATTGCTGATACGTGCTGTAGATAGGTTCTATGGTGGGTCAGAAATCATTTGGGTTCGATAGTACATTCTCAAAACTTCAAGCCAACTTGGATCCATAGAGCTCCAGGATCTAAGCTCATATTGCTACCAAAAACGTACTACAAAGTTACAATTGTGCTAAGCGACATTGCTTAAAGCTTAATTTCGAAGATTTCGCTCTTTTTGCAAACGGATTTATGTCACGTTTTTACGAAAACAAAAAAAAATACGGATCGTTCCGTCACAGATTTTGGCGCTCTCGAAAACAAGAATCCGAAGAAAGTTTGTTCGACAACGCTGCTATCCACAAAATTAAAACATTTGTTGCAAACATATGGGACTGTTTAACACATTAATCTTTTTTTAGCTCATTAGGTGTTTATTGATGATTTATCTGTGGTGTCATGTGTCAATGCGACTCGTATAGTATCAGGGCACTATCAGGGGTTCCGTGCAGAACATTTCTTTTATGAAACAGTGTTTTAAATACGCCGAAAATCGAATTAATCGGACACCCTCCGGATTTGTCCATGGTTTAATGGTGCTTTATAAAGTATTCGAATGCTCCCGCGTGTCAATTACGTTTAGTTAGGCTCACTCAACAGTAAAATTTTGGTACGGTACGCCGGCCGGACCTAGTAAAAGGTCTACGTAAGTAGGCTGGTCACTCACTGCACATCGCGCACATCGTTCGCGTCACATTGCTCGTAATTTTCGTGATTGTAAGAGCTCCTGCGCACGGGCCACCGGACACAGCCATAAAACGCCATCACCGACATATTCCCTGTAGTTTTCATCTAAGTATTTTATATGGACTCACTGCACACGGTTGACGCCGGTGGCGGCCACACGCTACAATCGTCGCAGCTCGCTTCTTGTGGCCCACAGAAGACAGACCCAGTAGAGAAACAATGATGTCCATCCAGGCCAGCAAAAGTGGTTTGCCACTTACTAACGTCACCGTCACTGTCATAGAAACTATTCTGAGCCAATAACCGTAGAGAAAAAGGCACTAGCGTTACGCGCAATAATGGGCCGGCCAATAAGAGCACAGAGATCGCCTCGATTGTTTGACGGAATCTTCTCCGAACAACCAAAATGACATTAGCATTCTACTGAGTATGTCCTCTATGGGCCCACCAAATGGCTGTCTGATCTAAACAAGTGGCTGTCGCGCTTCAACTACTTTTGTAGCTGCGTCTAGTTTCTCATAGCGGCGTTAGTGGCTGTAGCCGCTGGCCCGTGTTGGCGACACTAAGGCACGCGAGATGACTTTGATCTTATGATCAGTATAAAATAAAGATGCTGCGTCTTAGCGGATGTCTTGAGAGTCTTAACAAAGAGAAAACAATAATATCGACGGTCCCTACGTAAATCATCGAAACTCAAAATTTACGATTTTTTTTTATTTGTGTAATCTACTTCTTTCGACCGATATTTTATAGCCATGAAGACAGAAAAAAGTTTTTCTTATTTTTTAGCTGATTTTTGAGTCG
>BHDV01019022.1:98530-117513 GCA_005406045.1 Adoxophyes honmai
GCAGTACTGCTGTCGAAGTAAATAATCGAAACTGCCATTTTCGATTAAAGTTCAAAAAATGATTCCGGCGTAAAAAATCGAAAGTGACAGTTTCGATACAAGCAATTATTTTCATCACGACGTACGTTATCGAAACTGAATTTTCCAAAAAACTAATATACTTTTTCTTAAAACAAAAACGTCACAAGATTAGTGCGTATTTTATTAGTTGTTGTGGGCACACAAAGTCAATGTAATATTTATACTTTCAGAATTATGCTAAAAACCAACTTCAAAGCGCTGTACTGAAAAGTGCCAAAATTCACTTTCGATCATCTACGTAGGGACCGTCGATATTTATCTCAGCGTGTAACTCTATGCTGTAAACCTGGTTTTTAGTCAGCGTGTTTAACGAAATATGAACGCAGAGCTCGGGTCAAACAGTATGTTTCAATTTTGTGTGCAAGCAGGTAATGGTAGTACGAGACAGCATTTTTTTACACCTTAACATGATTTTTATTCGGGAGTGGGCCGTCCGGCTGTACTCAAAAAATTACTAAAATCGGATTTTTTGCAACACCTTTAATTAAATTAAAACATATTTCTTTTTACCATAAGGACGTGTCAAGATCCTATTATTATATTCAGTAATACCTATCATAGTATATTTTAGGCGATAGGCTAGCAACCTGTCACTATTATACCTACCTCCAACTCAAAACCAAAACAAAATATGCTAGAAGTGGCCACGAAACGTGAAATAGTCATCGTTTTGTCTATGGCGCGTTTCGTGTGCTCTGCCTACCCCATTTGGGAATACAGGCGTGATGTATGTATGTATGTAATACCTATCAGATACTCACAATCTATGCCACTGGTACTCGTTTCGCAGGCACATTTATCACAATTTTAGGTGTCTAAGTATCTTATAATAGTGATTGGGGTGTATTATGTCGCCTAAAATATACCTACACAAAGTGACAAATTGTCAGCAATAACAGGTTTAGAGATAAGCGCACTATACAAACAGATTAACAGATAGGCAACGTAGGCAACATAATCTCATAATCATAATCATAACGTATTCACTGTTACCACCGCATTTGCATACATACATACATACATACCGTCACGCCTCTTTCCCACAGGGGTAGGCAGAGACCACTTTGTTCCACTTGCTACGATCCTGACATACCTCTTTTGCTTCATCCACGTTCATTAGCTTCTATACATGCTCGTCGATATCGGGTACTCTGGACCTGACCTGTTTCTAATACGCGCTCTACACTCGCGACGCGAACACCCGCGAACGCCCGCGAAAGCCGCGAATCGCGAGAGTAGATGTTGTTCACGCCTTAGCGTTCGCGCTTAGTTATTATGCGTGAGCCGCTGCGTAAATTCACGCCGTGAATTCACGGAGCGACTTCGCGCCGCGAGTGTAAAGCGGGCTTAAAACGTCCGCGATTTGGTCACGGAACGTCCGTCTAGGTCTTCCCCTCCCAACACATGCATATGCATATGTATGCGTTTTCGTGACTTTTACCCAGTGCCGCTGTCAAAAATTCGCTGGCATTTAAACGCACATGGTCGACTCTGAGAGGTAGCAGTGAATACGTTAAAAGGGACCCTACAGTCACTCGGTGGCTACGGAACCACAACATCTGTTTCTTATCACTTATGCACAATAGCATACTATCAACCAGACCAAACATTACGATAGTGTACGGTCGTAATGGTTTGTTTCTCGGTATCATGTTACTTTGCTAATCTACAACGTATAAAGTAACTATTCTGCATACAATAGTGTGCAGAAACTTATTCACAACCTGCTGACTAATTATTTACAACTCATTTACTTTTTATTTTGAATTATTCCAGGTTTTTCACTGAGCCGTGTGAACCATGTGGTGTCGGCATGGTGTCGGGCTTAAAATACCACCTCTCCAATATCCATTTTTTCCATGTATGTTGTTAGAGACGACTGAGGAAATAGTTTAAAATATATACGAGTGTTTTAGACGGTATACTAGGAAGCTGTCTCTTTTTGTAGGTACCTACTGTTTATTTAGTTTAAAACCCGAAATTGTTAAATAATGTCCGGAAAAAATAATTAACCTTAGGGCGCTTGTGCACTGCCATGAATTTTCCGGTCCGGCCGTCCGGTTTTTCAAGGTCTGTCGCGCCGTCCCGCTCACGCCAATACAATTTAATGGAAGAGCAAGCGAGACGAGAACTCAATGAAAAAGCCGGACCGTAAAATTCATGGTAGTGCACAAACGCCCTTAGGTATCATATCACCAACAATAAACTTTAACCTATTTTGTATAGTCACATCTAACAACATTCACCGGAAAAATGGAAGAAAAAACGAATGTGTAATTCTCGGACACTACACGGGGGAAATTCACTATTACGTATAGGTATCAATATCGTACACGATGAGCGCACACAGAGGAGAGTCAACGATTTAAAGGCAATAAACCCATACAGGGTGAAAATTAAATCCGTAACGAAATTAATTCCTGAGACTCAGAATCACTAGCACAATACAATGGTAAAATAAAAAAAACACTTTTTTCTTCTTTTTTTTCATCGGGAAATTCCCAAAAAAATATTGAATGTGGGCATACTACAAACCGCGGTGTAACTGTTTACGTTTGTTTAAATTCTATTCTAAAGTAGGGTAGTTTTGCATTTGCCACAATCCCCTAAAGCAACCGCCGAGGGTAGGTTTGAAAAACGAATTCGCAAGCTGGCAGGCGATGCGCACGCGTTCCCTAATCACTATACGTATGTTACGTAAGCGCGAAGTGTGCGAGTGACAATGTCGTTAGAATTCTCGAATTGCGAGTACCATGAAATGGTGCGAGTGTACGTCCAGAGTATTTTTTACCAACAAGATGGTGCACCCCCCCATTACGCTCGCGATGTACGCGCGAGCACGTGAACAATTGTGTACAGTGACCGGTGGATAGGTCGCAGTGGATTTGTGGCCTGGCTTGCCAGGTCAACTGACCCCCACCCCTTGTGATTTCTATCTTTGAGGCGAAATCAAGCGCCGTGTGTACATGGGCGAACCACAGAATTAACATAATCTTAAAGACGAGATTGTAAGTGCATTTTCTGAAGTGAAAGTGACACTGAAGTGCTAATAAGAGTGAATGAAAACGGTTTGAAACGTGCAAGACTCTGTTTGGAGAGAAATGGACTCCATTTTGAACAGCTATTAAGGTACGCTTAGTTTTGATTTGTAGGGTAGGGTTATTTTTTTATTGTTATTGTACATAAGTTGATTGATAGTTGACGCCCCACGCGCGCTACTTGCACGCGCGGTGTCAATAATGTTAGCACTTTTTAGGAAAACTTTGATGACACATAACTTCTTATTTACAAAAGAAAATGAGAAACTACTCAAATTATATTTTTAAGTTTTATTAACATACAGGTATGTAAAATTTCGTTACGGATTACATTATCAGCCTGTATATAAAAACTACGTAAACATCTTCAGTTGTTTATATTAAAGTTAAATAAATTAAATAAATCATCATAGATTTTAATGAGATTATTTATTTATTTACATTAATCAATAAAGTTTTCACATTAAGTAATGAATATGAAAATCTGTAACAGGCGGACACTCGACATAAAATGTTAAATAACAAGAACTGACTAAATAATTAAAACTTAACTAAATCAAAAAATAATCTATAAAAATAAAATAACTAAAACTAAGTACCTACCTACTTACTACTAATCTAAAGCCGCCCTTTGAACCACTGCCACTTTGAAGCTTTTCACAATGAGTTTGATTAGTAGATAGTATGCTATGTCACAGTGACATTTCTTGTAAAAAGGTGCAAAGTGGCACAGTTATCTTTATCAAATTGTTTGACTGTACCTGGCTCATACTAGCAACATTAACCAGCTAAATGGCAATGGACACCTGTTAAATCTGTTATGTATAATGTAAAAATTTAAGAGCCTTGAATAACCATAGTTTAGTTTTTGCGACCGTGGACGAAAGTAAAATCTATATCTAGTTAAAACCGTAAAACCGATTAGATCGTCATAATAGAAATAATGTTTTGTTATGCTATGTTAACTTTTTAATTAGTAATTACCTATTTGGTTTAATTAAAGTTTAGGCGCTTGTCCCACCGCCGGCGAGTAAGCGATATTCTCTTAGTGCACAGACGACAGACTATCCGCGACGGACTTTTTAGTCTGTGAAAATAGAACCAATGGAATTAGGTATATGCCGTAACGCACACGACACGCGAAAAGTCCGGCGCACATTGCATACTATCTACGCAGACTTTTTGTGCGCCGCAGACTCGATCACACAAAAATTATGTCGTCTGCGCTGCCCCTTATTAAAACACACGCTACTCGCCGCTCGCCCAATCGTTTCTAATACTAATTCTACTAGTTTATCGCTTACTCGCCGGCGGTGGAACCAGTGCATTACGATACTTAATCGTACCTCTTCCATCTTTACAAACCTAAAATTATGCTAGAAGTGGCTGCGAAGCGTGAAATAGTCATGATTCGTGTGCTCTGCTTAACCCATATGGCATGCAATGTTAAGATTGAAAAAGTATGGTAAAATGTTATCTTTCTTACGTCGACTCACGGTGTTTTTTATTGCCAATATCCTGTGTTGTTATCTGAAACGTACACTAAAACCATCGACGAACGCATCGTCGAGGTGTCAAAAAGCAACAAAAGTTGACTCGATGTGTTACGACGAGTTTAACAGTTTTAGAGAATAAATAACTCAAATACATGGATATATCAATCACGTCTCTATTCCCAAAGGTAGCCAGGGCACACAAAACTCTACATTATGAACTTAAGCAAAGCCATGACCATTCACATTTCGTAGCTACTTCTTGCACATTTTTAAACTAGCTGTGCCCGCGACTCCGTCCGCGTGGAACAGTAGTTAATTTCCCCCGTTTTTTTTCACTTTTTCCCATGTTTCTTCGCTCCTATTAGTCGCAGCATGATGTTCTATAGCCTAAAGCCTTCCTCGATAAATGTTCTATCCAACACAAAAATAATTTTTCAATTCGAACCTGTAGTTCCTGAGATTAGCGCGTTCAAACAAACAAACTCTTCAGCTTTATAATATTAGTATAGATTTTACTTTAAGAGGTATGGTGACTGGCTGCCAGCGCGTCGCCTATAATCTAAAAATCAGAACTCACGAAACGCTACATAGACAAAACTATTACTACTTCACGTTTCGAAGCCACTTCTAGCATATTTTTTAAGGATTTGAGTTGGCAGGTAGAACAGCGACAGGTTGCTAGCCTGTCGCTTAAAATACACCTTCACCTATTTCCTTAGTCCTTACGACATCCACGGAAGAAATGGAGAGGAGTTTCCAAACGTGACACAAATTTAATAAAATATCTTAATTGGTATTTAAAGTACATACGTACAAGTATCCTTGACATGTTCAGCTCTTCCTGGTCCATTTTCAAACGACTGAACAGTCACTAAATTAAAAATGTTATAAAATAGCACTACTGGCTTAAAATAGTATATTAATTGAACGACGTGCTATCGGCGCCGGCGCCGCGACACTGTTGCTTTCATCTCGTTTTTTATCACTCGTCTAGACCATGGTTTCCCAAAGTGGGGCACACCGCCCCCTAGGACACTGACGTCCAGGGGGGCCAGAGGGGCCGCGGAGGGAAATGGGGGGCGATCATGTTGCGCTGGAGGGCGGCCCCACATGTAAGAAAAAAAATCTGAAAATTAATTAGTACTGAACTGTATGATACTATCATTGGCCTGGTTTTTGTAATAAAACGAAGTAAACTATTTTTAGTTTTTAGGTACCTAAAAATATTCTCAATAATTTGTTAGTTACAAATTGTAATAAAAAAACGATGTACTCTACGCAAAAAATACAGTTAAAAAAGTACAACATACATACATAGGCGAACTCGTCCCAAAAGGGATTTCTACCAGCCAAGCAATAGTTTGGATTCGAACAGAATTGAGATGTTAAAAATGCGACATGTTTACGACTTTAAACTATGTTGAAGAAGTCACTGAATAGTACGTGACGGCAGATTATTTTTTTTGTAAATAAAGTGGGCCTTGACCCAAAAACGTTTGGGAATCTATGGACAAGACCGAAATATATCAGAAGAAAAAACTAGCAACCGTATCGGTTTAAACTCTACTCTCATTATTTATGTAATAACTAGTCCAAAAATATACTGCTAGTGCGAAGTGAGTTGATAGTTTTAAGTGACGTCACTGCGTGATTCATTTTTACTAGGGCTGACGTCACAAGCCCCCATTTCAGAAGTTCAATGACCTCATCAAATTTTTTCTCAACCTATTTTATTAACTTAATTGCCAGATTATTGTGTTGTTATAAAATGTACACCGGAGAGTAGATCAAATTTAAATGGACAAACAAACAAACAGCGGAACAGGTGAAACTAAATAAAAACATACAATAAAAACGCGGCACTGTCTTGAGAGATCAGCAGGAATCAAATATATTAATATACGAAACGTTTTTCAACCTCTTTCATGATGCGACCCCGCAAGAACTTGTAAAATACCGGCCAAGTGCGAGCCGGACTCGTGCGCTTTGGGTTCCGTAGATATTACCAATAACTGCAAAAAAACACGTTTTTTGCGTGGGAGCCCCCCTTAAATACATTTTTTATTTTAATTGAATTATTTACTTTTTAATTATGTACATGAATTAGTGTCGACCTGTTACCGTTATTTATATCGACCCAGAAACACCCAAAAATCACGATTTTGCTATGGGATCCCCAGAAATAATATTTTTTTTTTTTAGTATTTGTTGTTTTAGCGGCAAGAGAAATGCGTAATCTGTAAAAAAATATTTATTGTAATAAATATTGCTAGCACGGTTCGTGAGACTAGCCAGGTAACTGACGGACGGACGGACAGCTAAGTCTTAATAATAGGGTCCCGTTTTCACTCTTTGGTTACGGAAACCTAAAAAGAATAGCTACCCCCTCACCTTCTAGTTTTCCTATTTATTGTGGCATGTACCTAATTCAAACATAATCATTACGATGTGTAAATTTCCGTTCTTTTTTTTTGAAACCCCCACGACCTCGCTGTGTCTATGCAACCCCAAGGGGGTCGCGACCCACATGTTGAGAAACACTGCTGTATGCCATAATAGGTATTTTCGTAGACTATTATGAATATCAGCAAATGAGTTATGTTTTCTTTTGCTTTGCCTTGGCCCTTGGGTCAGCGACAGCGATACATGCATTACTTGAATATCTTATCTGTGTTTTATTTACTATTTACTTCTCAAAAGTTATACTTTTATTCCAAAAAAACTTTCTCCCAAGTTTCTTGCGGCGCATTTTTCTTGGCAATGATGGTCATTCCGAAGCGCTGGTAGACTGGAAAATGTCATGTAAAAGTGTTCTTAGGAGCCTATCTGCATTAATGAAGTTTTGGATTTTTAATTTTTATTTTATTCACCTCTACTTAGACTGGATTCAACAAAACGAGAATAGACTTTAGTCTCGAAATATTTAAGTCTCTCTTTACATGTGACTAAATATTCATAAGAAAAAAGCGGGACTTGTTCCATTATAAATTTTTATTTATACATACATCACGCCTGTTTTCCAAAATGGGGTAGGTAGAGCATACGCTTCGTAGCCACTTCTAGCATATTAGGTTCTAAGTTAATAATTACAATAGTGACGAGGTGCTAGTCTATCGCCAAAAGCATATTTAGACCTATTTATTCTTAGTCACCTCTAACTACATCAACGGAAGAAATAAACAGGTGTAATCCTAGAATAGCACCTCCCCCTTTTTTCCCGTGGGTGTCGTAAGAGTCGACTCTGGGAAAGGGTTAGCGTATTGTGGGCGATGGGCTAGCAACCTGTGACTGCAATATCACGTTTAACCAGCTGGTTACCCTGAAATTGCTAAACGTGGCACTGGATTTTTTTAATTCATGTGCCCTGCTTACCCCTCTCGGGAATACAGGAGTGAGAATGTGTGTGTGTGTGTGTGTGAGTGTGTAATTCTAAACCCAACACCACACGGAATTGACTATTACAAAGCCTATAACGTCTGTGTTCATTAGTGAGTGTCAATTACCATGACTTGATGATGATTTTCAGACAACATGGTATCATTACAGATAGTTCAACTCATAATGCGCGCGGCGCTGTGTGCGTGCGCTTGTAAAGTATAGTTCATATAGAATTGGTACCTAATGTATTGGCTACATTTTTTTATCTATTCAATAAAACTAAATTTAGGGAAATAGGTATTAAAGAATTTGTATTTTACTTTACATCGAGTACTAAAAATAAATACATTTTCTTCGTTATTAATATAGCAGCGAACTCTTCTCTTAATGGTTCCTATCATCTTCTGAACAGTGTTTTTGTCAATATTTTTGATGTGTTAATTCCACGTGGGTCGCAATGAATTAAGGTCTTTGACCATTTTACCACTCTTCTTTGACTTGCTTTTCATAATTGCCCAATAATTCTCGATTGGGCGAAACTGGGAGCAATTTGGCGGATTCATATTGCGGGGAACATAATCCACGTTATTATTTTCGTACCACTTTAATACCTTCCTGGAGTAGTGGCAGCTAGCTAAATCTGGCTAAAATTTAACAGGAAGCCGGTGGTAACGAATGAAGGGCAGAACACGTTTTTGCAGACACTCTTTCATATAAACATCCAACGTCATAGTTCCAGATGTCACGAAGGCCTTGGTTTTAAGACCACAGCTACAGATTCCTTGCCAAATCATATGTTTTTTTGCAAATTTCTCCATATTTATGAACTTGTATTTTTCGTCAACATTTCCCCTCGCATCAGCCAAGTAAAATTTTGAGCCAGGTAGTTGTTTGAAATCAAGTTTCACATGTTTCATCGTCCATCAAAAAGCACCCTTTGAATTTGGTCAAAACTTTGTCGTACAACAATCGAGCTCGATTTTTAGCTAGTACGTTGTGCTTCATGGTACGATTTGGCTTTTTAATAGCTCGATAGCTCTTGTAGCCCGCTCGAAGACGAACACGTCTCACAGTACTGCGACATTTCTTGAACTTACGGGTCAGTCCTAATCAGAGAGGCCTGGGTTTTTTAAATAGTTCTCAACACGTTTTTCTTCAGTTCTGTATCGTTGGTACCAGATTCACGTTTGACCTGTGCCTTCCTATCGAAGGACAAGGCATCCTTGTACCGTTTTATAACCCTACAAATTGAACTTTTATGAAGATTCAGTGCCTTAGCTACCTTTGATCCAGATCATGAAGGATTTTCCGTGAATTTGTTCGCCATCAGTTTTCTCACTTTGAGTTCCATTACAGAAAACTTTCAAATAAATTGAGCAAGGTCTACAAAATACCCACAATTAAAACATCGAAATATTGTCGACAAATTGTAATTGTCACTTTTGAATTTAGAACATAGGTTTTTTTTTATCAGATTTTTTTGTTTGTGCCAATTCTATATGAACTATACTTTAAATACACAGATTTCATTTTTATGCAGTGACAGTGACGTGACGAGCGCCACACAAATGAAATCGATGTAGAATAGGTGAAATAAAACTGGTTTCACGTCTCTGTATCAAGATAGCCTAACTCTTTTGGGACAATTAGTGATCCTTCATCGAGAGCAACGCACTGCGGCTGAGGCAAGACGCTCACTGTCCGTCTGTGTGTGAACGTTTTACTGCAGCCGTAGTGCGTCGCTCCCGATGATGGGTCACAAATTGGCCCGAAACATGTTGAGCTGATATCAATACAAAGACGTGAGTGTCTCTGTTGTATAATTTAAATACAATCGTATGCTCAAGATCTACAAAAACAAATCAAATCAAACAAATCTACTTTAAACTGCTATGTCCAACAATCCGTCCCTACATACATACATACATAATATGTACATGCATATATCACGCCTGTATACCCAAATGGGGTAGACAGAGCACACGCAACGGTACATAAACAAAACCATAACTATCTCACGTTTCGTAATCACTTCTAACATTTTTTTAGGTCTTTAATTGGCAGGTATACTCGTACTAGTGACAGGTAGCAAACTCGTCGTCTAAAATATACCTTAACCTAAGTAATATCTTAGTCTCCTCATACGACATCTGCGGAAGAAATGGACAGGTGCTATTCTAAACTTGACACCGTTATACCGACACTATAAACAAACGGTAGCTCAAACGTAAACATTTATCACAAAACAGCAAGCCAAAGACTCGAATAATAGTACAAAATACAAAAAAAGTAAACCGTTTTGAGGACAGCCGTCAGCATTTCGGAAGATAATTTCTCCCCATTGTGAATTGAATTTAAATTTCCCTCCCGCGGTTCAAAGACATTATTTTTTATCATTATTTCTTTTATTTCTTAACATTACGGCCTTTATTATATTGTTCGAAGTTCCGCTATACACGCTTTGTGAAATTATTGCGGGAATCAGTCGGCTTTGGATTGTTTTGGTCTGCGTGAATGTTTTGAGTTTGAAAGTTACCAATGATACGTTATTTGGTCAATTTCAAACGTTTAGTTATGCGAATTTACGGCTCAACATTGAGTGTTGGTTGGTTTTGGAGATCAAACTTGCGGTAACTGTTTGGTTTTTGTGGCAAAACCGCTGTGTAAAACTATGCTCTTGAATTAAAGCCAGGCGTTCTATCAATCCTACGTGAATTCATGAGATGATGATGACCCAAATGATTTTTAAAAAAGCCACAAGTTTTCTTATTATTGACAATGAGAAATTGGAGCATAATGACATGCTTATGTTTTTTTTATATCATTTACTGGCTTGGTGACATTTTTAATCTTTATTTTGTTATCATTATAAATTTATCTTAATCCGAAAGTCTGTGAAATAGTAACAGGAACAAAATTAAAAACATCTGTTTTACGGCGGACTATATCCCAGAAAACCTTAGTTTTACTGGGCGACTCAGGAGACGTTACCATTGCCTCCAGGGGCATCAAATAGGCAGACCTTAGTACAATTTTCAAAAACCAATTGCATTCCATTGTCTGTCATTAGTCGAAAACCCGAATCCTCTACTACTCGCTCAAAGAACGCTGACTATAAGCTAGGCGGACAACACGATAAATCTCCGAGGGATAATCCCTAACGGGCTGACTCGCCCGCTTTGTCCTGCGAGTCGCCGGCGTGTGGTCTCCATCGGGAACACTTTGTGATACAAAGATTATTGAGTAAGCGGAAAATGTAGGGAGTGCGTCTGTTCTTTTCGGCACAATCAGAATACAGTTTATGTTGGCAGTTCTTTTAGAATTACTAACTGGCTCGGCAAACGTCGTACCCCTTTGGAAAAAAAAACGCAAGATTTCTAAAAAGTTTCCTCACCGTTTAGACCTATTTTAGACTACGACTAACATTTGAAAACCAGCTAAATCGGCCCAGCCGTTCTCGATTTTAGCGAAACTAACGTACAACAAATAATTTTTATTTATACGTATAGGTATGTATAGCCAGAAATCATTAACAAAATCTTCTATAGATACATATTGCCATTACGCCTGTATTCCCAAATGGGGAAAGCAGAGCACACGAATCGCTAAATTATCAAAACCATGACTATTTTACTAATCGTAAAGCATACCTAAACCTATTTCCTTAAGCACTACACACACACATCATCACAACCATATTCCCAAGAGGGGTAAATTGAGCACATGAATTCGAAAATCCAGTTGCACGTTTAGCAATTTCAGGATAATCAGATGGTAAAACGTGATATAAGACATCATCGGAATAAACGGAGAATTGTTATTCTGTATCCAACACCGCAATTTAAATTATTATAGATAAAATTGTAGACTGCAACAGAAATCCTCTATTACAGGACAGACAGGCTTCAACGTTGAAACATAAGCGGATTACACTTCAGAACGGCCTTCGCTACCAGATCCACCAACTATTGTAAAATCATACGTCGCAATCGAGTCGGCTATCTTACGCATAATTTTGTTCGACATAATTCCATTTCGCATACATACATCATGCCTGTATTCAATTTGCCTGTAATGGGGTAGGCAGAGCATAAAAAACGCTACATGTTCACGTTTCGCAACAACTTCTGCCGTATTTTTAGGTTTTTAGTTAATATAGGTACAATAGTGACAGATGCATGCTAAAGCCACCTATTTGTCCATAGTCGCCTCTTATGACATCCACGGAAAAAAGGGAGAGGTAATACTAGGAAAAAATAATGTTTCTAAATAAAAGCAAGAAATAGAGTATCAAAATGTTTACTATACGTTCTGCAATAATGTATGTAACTTATGTATCGCCCTTACCCTTACCTAACTTTCAAATACCTACAAATATTACTAGAAATAGGATTCTGATGGAGGTCGACGTGCATGTAATAATAGTAATCTCTCATTTAATTTTCACTTTAAGCTAACACAGTTAGTCAATAATAAATCCCACCACAAATCGGTAAAAAGGATCGAGCAGCAAGCAAACCACGTGTAGTTTTCTGCCTGATTTTTACGAGTACTACCATATTACAAAGAAAGACAAAAGCAGTCGGGAATTATCTCTACCACAAGCAATGTACCTACTACACATATTACTCTCATCCTTCATACCCTTCTGGGCCAGCAAAGAAGATGTAGGTACAAGTGACGCACATTAAAAGAGCTACAGGCAATGTACCGGCGCAGTAAGCAAAATGCTGTTAAATTGGCATACGGGCGAAGCACACGGCCAGCGCGCCACATCAATAGTTTGTTAGATGACATCTATCACAATCATATCCCCTTCATCGTTTTGCATTAGTCTATTGGCGATTGTGAATTTACCATCCTATAAACTTGCAACATCTCTTAAACCTTTACGCACCCCAAGTGTTATCTTCACACCGTTTCTCATAGTCAGGATTCCACCAGCGTCTGAACTCCTTGTATGTTCTCTTCTCGTCCATCATGGTGCGGTTGTTCAGGGCAGCGCAAAGACTGCAGACGTGTTCTGGCCGGTGGTAGGTGTAGTGGTTCCTCCATCTGAAGAAGTGGTTGTAGGCTTCTGGGTTACTAACGATTTGGGCCATTAAGAATGCCAGTGCTTTGGGTGGTTGGTTCCTTGCTTCAATATACGACCCCGGCGGCAGAAATCTGAAAAGGGCGTCCATGTTATTCATAATTATGGCAATGTAACTCGGTTTTGCACAGTTTTCTTATGTTCTATGTGGTGTAGGATTACAATAACAGTTCTTCATTTTTACAATGGATATCGTAAGAGGCGAAGCGACTAGTCAACAACCTGTCAGTATCATATCTAAAATTATTCCCAAAGTTATACCAGAAGTTGCTTTATATCATGTTTATCATGAAACAGACATGGCTTTGTCTATGTCCCGTTTTGTGTGCTTTTCCTACCCCATTTGGGATCATAGACGTGATTGCATGTTTTTTATCAGTATGTGTATACCTACTTATACAAATGTCAAAGTACATTTCGTATAAGAATAAAAATAATTATTTTCAAAACCGCATCAAGATACGTCACGCAGATTTTTGAGTTTGTCCCATTTCAAAAATAGACATATGAGGGGATAATCCACACGAGAAATTTATCTTGTATAATGTAATGAATGAATAAAGACACACATTTCAGAAGCTTGAATGAAAAAGGTTTTAAACAACAACAAACCTGGAATAATCAGCTCCACCATAAACGATAGGCACAACATCGTTCTGTATCGCAGTCAACAGTTTTTCCGAAACATAGTCTTCTGCGAAAGAATTCTCGAAAGCTAAATAAAAGAAGTAATTGTTTCTTAGCAAACCGTCCATTTTTTCGTTACTCAGGATAGCGTTACCACAACTCCCAAACACATCCAGAGTTAAATTGATTTTTTCTAATTCCGTCTTTAATTCTTTGGCGTATTCCTCCCGCTTGCTCCTTGTGCTGCAATGTGAAGCAATCCACACGGCAGCCTTGGTTTTTTTCTTTAAAATTTGCCACAACGTTTCATTGACACCGAACATGATATCCGTCCAAACCATATCAGTCCTCGGTCCCACCTCATCGCCTCTCCTATTCCGTATAACCATATACGGCATCCTAATGTCAGAGTTTAGCTTGTAAGTCGCGGACCAGTTGAAGAACCCATCAAACATAGGACTACAGATGGGTTGGTTGTCTGAAGATTCCAGGTTTAGGAATATGTATTTCTGATGAGACATCCTGGTGCCTGGAAGATCGTAGGAATTCGCGTTCTGTAGGCTGCGACCGTTGAAAATTATAGCGTCGAACTTAGTCAAGTCATAATCGAGTTTATTCCTGACTATAGTGAGAAAGCAATTGGTGAAAAGGCATTTTCTTTCAACAAATTCTTCTTGTTCTGATTTCCAATACTTAAACGGGCCCTTTTTGTTGGATGTCCACATCAGAATGTATTTAAATTTTGATCGTTTTGGCTTAAAAATATATGTTAAAAACACACAAAGAATTATAATAGTAAGTAACCTTTTAACAGTCAAGCGTTTCTTCAGAGTGCCACATCGAAAGAAAAATATTTTCATTTTGTTTATTTTTTATTAAACTAAATGTAACACGATTTATTGTGACTCAAAATTTATTTTACAGCTAGTTTTACAGCGTAATTCAGCAGCGATTGGGAATACCAAAATACCACAGTATAGACAGTGACAAGCAACGTCATAGGTATAGAGCATAGACCTTCGTACTTCAGTGGATTTTACCACGATTTTACTTACTTATTTCTTATGTGTCAGGCAATGCAGTGTCACTGTGACATTCGCTGTAAATTGGTTTTGTGGTGGGTCAAGAACATCAAAAATCTGTTGGTTCGATTTCAAACCAAACGGAGCGAACGATTGATTCATGTTTCAAAGTCTCCTTCTACGCTTTAGGTGGCTCTATTTCAAAATCATACTACCAACTTCATCGTCACTTTTGCAGAATCGTCGAAGCAGTTCTTACGATATGACTTTATCAATTAAGTCATGGTGTTTACCCACAGTAGCGAGCGACAATCCGATGCCAAACGTAAACAAGTGCTACCCCAAAAGCATATGCAATAAGCATATAAGCATGTTTATACTATTTTTGAGTATATGCCTGTTCCTATGTATGGTTCAAAATATCGTAAATTGTAAGAAATTATATTACTCCAGATCACCAGATCTTAAGTACATTTTGATGTGGACACCTCACACGGTTACCCCATGGAGCAAATGGAAATCTGGTCAGGAAATATTCCTCGAAAAGCGATGTCCCTTCACTAATTGCTACCTCACCAGTCGGAGAGATTTCTTCCATGACGGAGACTTGAGACGATTCGATGCTATCATCTTTAACGGCCGAAACCTCAAATATGCCAAGGGAAACGCTATGCCACAACAGAGGACATTTTTCCAGAAGTACATTTTTTTTAACCTGGAATCTTCTGACAACCAACCGATATGCAGCTCTTTCTTTGATGGCTTCTTCAACTGGACAGCAACGTACAAATTGAATTCTGACATATCTTTACCGTACATGCTTATAAGAAACAAGAATGGTGACGAAATAGGACCAAAGCTCGACATGCCTTGGGTGATGAACCAATCCGCAGTCAATGAAACTTTGTTACAATCTTTTAACAATAAGACTAAAGCTGCTGCGTGGTTTGTTTCGCGCTGTTACACTAGAAGTAAACGAGAGAAATACGCTGAGAAACTAAAGACAGAGTCGGAAAAACTTAATTTGACTTTAGACGTGTATGGAAGATGCGGCAAATTCGTATGTCCGAGGAAGTCTGAAGAAGTTTGCGATAACCTGCTTAAGAACAATTACTACTTCTATTTGTCGTTTGAGAACTCTTTTGCAGAAGACTACATCACGGAAAAGGTTATCACTGCGCTGCGGAACGACGTCATACCGGTTCTTTACGGGGCAGCGAATTATTCCAGGTTAGTTTTAATTTGCCGTGTGGTGTCGGGATAGAATAACACCTCTCCATTTCTTCCGTGGATGTCGTAAGAGGCGACTAAGGAAATAGGTTTAGGTATGTTATAGGCGATAGGCTAGCAACCTGTCACTATTGTACCTCCATCTTGCAAACCTAAAACTATGCTGGAAGTGGCTGCGAAGCGCGATATAGTCATGTCATAATCATGGTTTTGTCTGTGTCACGTTTCGTGTGCTCTGCCTACCCCATTTGGGAACCATGGCGTGATTGTATGTATTGTAGTTTTAATTTCCGTGTAGTGTCTGATTTAGAATAACACTTCTCCATTTCTTCCGTAGATGTCGTAAGAGGCTGAGGAAATAGGTTAAGCTATGTTTTAGGCGACAGGCTAGCAACTTGCCACTATTATAACGCCACTTCCATCGTTTTCAAACTTAAAATTACCTATGCTAGAAGTGGCTGCGAAGCGTGAAATAGTCATAATCATGGTTTTCTCTACGTCGCGTTTCGTGTGCTCTGCCTATCCCATTTGGGATATGGGCGTGATTGTATGTCGTTAAATTTTAATTTACAACACAGAATAGTATTAAAGTTAGGTTGTCATGTCACTTACCATGTCATTGCAGATTTCTGCCGCCTGGTTCTTACATTGATGCTAGAAAACACGAGCCTAAAGAACTGGCGTCCCTCATGGCACAGCTCACCAGGAGCCCAGAAACTTATAAGAGTTATTTCAAGTGGAAGAACTACTACACCTATCATAGGCATGACTATGTCTGCAGCCTATGCGCGGCTCTCAACAACCAGACCATGATGAACTCACATAGTGAATACAGAGAGTTTAGAAAGTGGTGGAATCCAGATTACAAGACACGCTGTATAAAAAACGTCTGGGGATCGTAGGGCCCTTTAAATATAAATAAATATGCAGAAGAGCACATACGTGCATGCTCAGTCCGTGGGCGCTGCGTCCACGCTTATACATACAGCAGTCTGTACTCGCCTTAATGCTGTGATTCCCAAAGCGGTCCAGGTGGAACCCCAGGGGTCCATGGGAGAGTCGACGGGGGTCCACGCTAGTGTTGGTAAAAAAAGTTGTATTTAGGGATTTGGTACAAATGTAGCAGAAGGGGGTTCACTGGACAGTACAAAATTTTTAAAGGGGTCGTATATGAGACGTTCGTTGACCCGCGTAGTTTAGAATAAGTGTGGCGATGGCATTAGGTGGACGACTCAGTAAAAGTGCCGCTATATGTAGTGTCATCCACGAAGATGCGTAGATTTATCAAAGTTAGCCCTTAATACGTATTTTTTATCTCGGTTATAGTATTCTTCGAATAAGGTTTTGATCGGAGGTCGCCAGCGACTTTCACCAAGGTTTAATTAATTAAGTACAATATACAATGTTTGTTTCAAGTCTCTGCGTTTAATTTTACTTACAATTTAATTTACACCTGGTTAATTGATTTAGTTCGGTTCCAGGCGGTTTAGTGGCAGACCAGTTTTCCAAAGCCAGATTGAATTCCTCAACTTTAGTCTGAGGAGAAAGACTCCAGTAAAGAAATCTCTCTCCAGGCAGATGGCTGGGAACCGAACCCTATATGTAGAGAGATAGTTGGAATTTGTATTTATGCTACTAAACATCGAAATTTCGTTAGGCACTTGTAGGATACCATTTCTGACAGTTGATGATGTAGATGACGTTTTTAGAAGTTCTACTACTCGACGCTAGGCGGCGCTAGGGCGCTGCAATTCCATCGCTCTGCCATTACCGGTGTACCATCGCGAACCGGGATTGTTGAGCCACTTACCTATGTTTGTAACTTGGTCGTGTAATACTAATCCAATAGCTAACATCTAGTCGGTCACATCGGTCATTGATTACTAGTCTAAATTGCGAACAGTGACAAGTGACTCAACAATCCCGGTTCGCGACTGTACGTGCGAATAGATTTGTACTTCTCACACTATGTTTGTATGACCTGAAAAGTCGTTTAAACTGTGGCAGACGCTACCGACACCGGTCATTCATTTTGCAAGAAACATATGCAAATCAAATTCGTAGTAGGTACATCTCGTAAAACCATAGAAATTGATTCTTCTGCTTCCGTGTACTGTTTGTATATTTTCCCGGTAAAACCCGCTTGGAGCTCTCGTTTGTATGCCCTTGCGCATCTCTTTTTACTTCAATGTACTGCAAACTATGTGGACAAAAAATGGTAAGTACCGACGATTTTATATTCAACATCTCTAGTGTAAACGTCCCACAACTGGGCACAGGCGTCCTTCCAGCTTGAGAGCACGACGAACCAATTGCAGTTCGCGAGTTTTACAAAATACAGTGAGCCGATTTTTTTTTACTTTGCACACATGCTTTAACATATATATTTTACTTAGGTATACGTAACGCCTGTATTCCCAAATGGGGTCTAGTGACGTGGCAGTGTGTCAAGCCAAGGCCAAGCAAAGGAACTAGCTAGCGAGCGCCGAGTGTATTACACGAACCCATTGATTTAAAATACCCTAGATACACCATCACCTACAAATATGAGTCTAAAAAGTGTCCGAAAGTTAGCCATCACTTAGTTATAGATGTATGCATATTGTAGACAAAATAGAAACACACAATGTTATAAAAACTGTATTTACAATTTCCGAATTACAGTCTTAGGTATTATAATTACATAGAATTTTATTTTCAATACAAGGATTTGGCGCTTACGATATTACGAAATCAACAAGTGCGCGCCTCGTAAAATTTTATTACCTCTGGTCGTCAGTATATTTATTATAGACCTTAAGACAAGCCGCGGTAAGTCTATTTCAGTTTACTCTGCATGAAATTCTCGGAAATGGTTTCACTGGAACAGAGGTGCCGTGGAGTTGAGAATTGTAAAGTTTTAGGTGTATGTCCTTAACATAAAGTAAATAATAAGTAAGTAAATAAAAACATAGTCGTAATGCATTATTTGAATAATTAATTAATGAATTTGCTTTAATTCAATAATAACCGAGTTGAG